>UELU01121693.1:0-30334 GCA_900490025.1 Megastigmus dorsalis | reverse complement strand
TGCCGCCCGGCACAGGCCGAAAAGCGCCGAACCTGACCTTAACGTTCCGATCGCCGGAGCGCTGCTGCCCGTTGCCGTAGCGTTGCTGCCCGGCCGCCGGAGTGCTACAGTCAGATGCGAACGTACAGTTGCTGTACACGTATTTCGTATAGCTGCGTACCGTCGCCGGACGGCTAAAGCGCGGATCTTCTCTCAGTGTAGGTATAAATTAATAGACTTTCGATCTTTTCAATTTTTTTTCTGCGTAATGTATAATAATTAAATCGCGCTTTCTGAATAAACCTATCCGAAAATCCACCAAAAAATGTAATCGAATTTTGTTAAGTTTACTATAATTTTGTTAATTTTGATATTATCAAATTTTTATTAGTTAATATTTTAATTTTGGTTCTATAGACATTTTAAAATCACGTTTCCAAAATAACGTGGACATTACATCGGAAATTCTACTTTCTATAAATTTGGTTTGTTAATTAATCTTATAGAGGGTGAGAATTATACACCATTATGGCGTAAAAACTTTAGAAACTATTAGGATTATGCACAAACTTTAGATGGATTTCACAATGACACAATAATAAATAAACATTTTCGTTCTAATACTTTACTGTTGAAATAAATTTAACTTCAGTCTGCATTACATTATAGGGAATAAAAATAGTACAATGCTTTAACTTTAAATAATTTATTTGTAACGAAATAATTAGGCGAGGTAAAAATAAATATGAAACATTATTTTTTTTTGTATAAATTATTTATGTACAATATTTACAAACACATGATCAGTCAAGTAGCTATAAATAGTTTTGTATGTTTAAAATTTGCTTTTGTTGTAAATTCAAAATCTCGTTCGTCAGTTCTTATTTATGACTTTGAAATTCATTTTAATTCTTTTATATCCATTTAGATACAACTTTCTTGGACGGTTGTATGTCTGACTATTGTTTCTGTATAACGGCTTGGTCTTTGTAAGCTGTAATATGTCTGCAATCAAACAGCAAAACGAAAGTGCACACTCAGTATTGCATTGATAAAGAAAAAATTGCTGCAAAAGTTTAAATTACAATATGGCGACGTACATTTGGTGCAGCTCGAGGATAATCCATATCTTGTATAATACTTTGAGGCAATTGCTGTTCTTCCGTGTAATTCGATCTTCGTGGCAGGGATCCGTAAACGGAAGGTTTCCTATCTGCGAAAAATTGATCCACTATTGGTGAAAAACAAAAGTATGGAATTAGAAAATCTCCACTTCTCGTAACATCGTGTTCAGTCGAAAAGAAATAGGGAGTATAAAAAAAGAATATCGAGCTGCGTAAAGGTTAGATCCCCTTGATACTGTATTCATAAAGCTTTCTCCCATGCTAATGCAATAAGCCGAATTAACGCGCGAGTACTTAGCCGCGGAAATTTATGCCGAAAGCATATAATTCACTTTCGTATATTAAACATCGCGCGCGGTATTACGAAATTAACAAATTGGCACACTAAATATGTATATGTATATATCTTTTTCCGCCGCAGCAGCATTTTATGAAATTCGAGAGCTAGCAAAAATTATCGGAATATCGCTTATTGCGCATGCTACGCGAGTCGTGTGTGAGTATATATACGTAGTGTATGCGCATAAAGTTTCCGGTTTCTAGGTGTGTATATATATATATATAGAAATGAAACGAGCTTGAATTAACGCGGTGCAGGAGGTATGTAGAGTCGTTGTATAGCAGCAGCAGCAGCAGCAGCAGCAGCAGCAGCAGCCGGGCGCGGACTAGTAATTTATTCCCGGTGGAAACTCTATACCTGTATAATTATTGGTCAGTGCTGTCGTGGGTATAAGATCGGGATTTCCATCCTCTTCCTCGCCCTTAACCGCAAATGTGGCAATGGTTGGCTGTTGAAGTGGTTTTGGTTTAGACGGCGAGGCCGCGTGTTTTCTCCAAAGCGCCATTAATACCCCGGTCACGATAAGTCCTAATCCGGTGGCCGTCCCTCCAAGCCCAATCAAGATCGGTGATATGTCCAGCGAAATACCGGTTTCTCCTGTGTGCGAAACAAAGTTTTCTCTTTTTTTTTTTTTTCATTTTGGCTCCACCTCGCATTTTCGGTACATACTTATACACATGTACTCGGCGCTGCTCGGGCGAGTCTGTTTGACAGTGAGTGCAGCGCGCATGCCGTGTGCTGTCTGCACGAGCTTCGTTATATATATATATATATATAGGACGCGCATTCTGCAAATTGTGTCAGGGAATTTTTGATTAATTTTATTAGATATGGACCTGCCAATATATATTGTAAACCGATTAGAGTAGCTCATGGTACAATTTGCATAATCCGCTGTATATTTACAATCGCAATGAGCTGTTTGTTTTGTATGCACATACGCGTATATGAAATGCATAAATAATTTTTTTTATTTTTCAATGTAATATTGCTTATACGTTATTATCGGTAGAATCATACTAACAAATCAGATTAAAATTCTGATGGGGAAACTGTATATAAAACTAACGGTCAAATTGTCCATTACCACATTTTCACTTTTCTCATTCATTTTTTATTCTTATTTAATTATTAATATTTTTAGCGTTTCAAATTTAAAGGATAAATATTGGTACAGAATAGATATTAGAGAGGAGAATGTAGGTATGGAAAATATTTGAATTTAACGCGACACAAGGTTTCACTTAAAGTGCTTTATAGAAACATCATTGTCACACAGGTCTACAGGTATATGGATGATCGTAACGCAAAAGATGTAGTTCGCGTATCGGTCGAGGGGAGATCGGTCGGTTTTCAAAGCAAACAGCTCAATTTCGCAGTGTCCTTCACACCCAATGCAGCGCCGGGAGTGCATATGTATAACACAGATAAAGTAAGAGCGTAAAACGAAGCTCGTAAATCAGGCTCGTATCGCGGTCCATATACTCTGCCGTGGCGGCGTCCAGACTGCCTGCATATGCCTATACGCGTGCATTCGCTGGGCGTCTTTCTCTCGGGTGTATAAAGGGCCGCAGTACCGGCAGTACCGCCACGGCCGGAGTACCGCGCGATGATCCGCCTCTCACCCGTAAATTTGGCCATGTCTTTAAAAGCAATGCCCTCCATGATAATGGGCTCGCTCGAGCCCTTGGCGTTGACCGCGTACAGGGAGACAGTGGTGGGTTTATGGATTTTGATTTCCCAGTAGGGCGTACTCGATTCCCAGCGCTGCTCACCGTCGACAACGGCGACGAACTTTTGGGGCAGTCCACCGTCGAAGCCCTCGACGCAGGATATCCTGATCCAGGTGCCGCTCTGATTGTGGGCCGTGCAATTCTGCAGGGGCAGCGGGTTCACTGTGTCGGAGGGAACAAACAAGACACGACTTATACCCTGAACACGAAGCCGTGACACAGTCACGGAGCCAGAGTGTGTGTGTGTGTGCAAGTGTGTGTGTGTGTGTGTGTGCGGGTGGGTGGGTGGAGGACGAAGGTATACAGCTACACCTGCGCGCGCGCGCGAGTCGCTCCTATCCAACTGGTATATAATCTTGTGGATTCCTTTGAAACTTGGGGGATTACTTCGGTTAGCTTGCGCCGGCCGGGACCCTTTTCTTTTTTTTTTATGCTCTATACGCGCGCGCGAGCCTGTAAAATCCCTTTTTCGTCGCGCGTGACTAGCTTATCGTGAACTTTCTTCACACTCGGTTTGTTTAATTAAACTGGAATTTTTGGAGGACTCGGTTACTTTTTATTACATCAGGATTGAATGTTTTCTATACAATTCGTGGATAATATTGGTGTTGTTGTTTTTTTTTTATCATGGGATCGCGTAGTAGTTTTATATAAAATTTTCGCATTGTAGACTTTTTGTCGATTCCACTACTCGCGGCAAGATATTGCTTTTTTTCGGAATGTATATATAGAAACACAGTGGGAATGTTGTTGAAAGGCTAGAAAGATATTCCGCTTAAACACGGTTGCGTTTTTCTTTTGCATTTTGACCGGTACAATCGCGCCTGGAAAGAGAAAAATCAAGCGAAGTTCGTGCGCGACACGACGACTCCGCAGTCGAGTAAAAATTCACCCACGGGGAATTCCGTTAATTCGCCCGCGTGCGCGCAATAAAAGGACCGGAGCGGCTCGGCGCGCATAAACTACAAGATTCATATTCCCAATATCGTTGCTCTCTATACCGTCCCCCTCCTCGACCCGTCGCAAGTAGCACACGTCACGGTTCCAATTAACCGTTTAATTATCTGCAGCTCGGCCGTCCCGTATATAAGAAATGTCTGCCCCCAGTTTTAACACATAAAACGCGTGCATATAGCTCGGGCCAAAAGACAATACTATACGCGGCGATTTCATAAGAAGCGCGCATCGCTTTAGCGGGATGAGTTATGCATCCAATTAGCGCCATAGCGAGCGTATATGGCTGCTGTTCTCGTACGTGGGGCGCGCAGGTCGGCTGGAATCGCCTGTACCGCACGCCGACGAGGTCATCCTGCGCGATTACACGGGGCGGGAGAAAAATTTTGACCCCCTCTTACGCTTATATAAAACTCAGCTATATAACGGGACAAATATCATGTTGCGACTGCCGCGGCATGTATATATATATAAAATATGTAGAGAAGGGAACACATACAGAACGTCGGGTCGGGCGCGTCAGAAAAGTAGCGCGCGCGCAAGCGACCGCATTAATGGACGTATTCAATTATGAGTTTAATTAAATCTGACGTTGCAGTGCGAGAGAGAGAGAGAGGCAAGGAGCGAATTCGAAATGCCACACGAGTCTGGTTTGCAGAACGATTTTACCTCATTAATGAAAGAGTTTTGCTCGCATTAGGTCAGGTGACAGTTTGAACGGTCTTTATTTCGTTTGCCCCCACCGCTGCCGCGGACGTTGTACTTTTTGAACATTTCCGTACCACGAGGGTTTGAATGACGGATTCGAGATCCCGATATTTCCCCCTCCTCACTCCGAGCACAGCTCTACAAGTTTGCCATTAATATTTGACACTGGGTAAATGGAATGGGAACGCTTTAAGCAATTATTCTATCTGACTGCAGTTTTATTTTCATCGAAGATCGTGTTCTATTTTAAAATTGAGAATTCGCGCTGACCTCTTGCCTCTGTTAAATGGAATTAAAAATGTATATAGGTACTTGATTGTTTGAACTTCGCGTAAGTGTTCTCGTATATTTCGGTTTTAAGACACTAGAGGAAGAGAGAGGGAGAGAGGGAGGGTACGAACGATTGGATAAGTCTATTTTCTGCACTGGTTGCTTTCTTTCGACATAGTACGTTAAAAACAACGAAATTCGATAAAATGAAATAGTTCTCCTTAAAGCGAGATGATATTTTTAGGAAGAGGAAATGCAATTTAGTCGAGGGTCGAGGGTGAGAGGGGAAAGTTTGAATAAAATGAGAAGGGGTGCGAGAAAATAGATCTATAGGATGACGTCGCGGCGGTTAGCGACACCCCGCAGTGAGGTGATAACGTTACTGACCGGAGATGAGGAGATCGGCCAGTTAAACTTCGTCCTTCGGAACGTGATTTCTTCCCTGTCGATTTGCAATCCTAATAGCAATTACTTTTTGTATAAAATATGGTTTAGTATTGTTCAGAACTACTCAAGATATAGTTAAAAATGAGGATGCTCATTAAATTATTATAAAATGTTTAAAGTGAACATACAAAATTATGTCCTTATTTATAATATGAAAAAAAAAAAAATTAAGTTGCTTATGTACTTGAAGAAAAAACTTTAAGAAACTTTCATGAAACTCAATGTCTTTCTAAACTCGTCTGTTTCTTCTTCCATATATTAAACATTGTAAGGCAATTGTACAAGTTTCTTTTCTAACTTAACATCTCCTCTAGCAGATAGCATAAAACATGTTCCGAAGATGCTTGCAATTTTATCGAGGCTAATATGTGCATCCTCCTATATGTTCATAACGATAGAATCAATGTCATCTTTTCCAATTCTTGAACCATACACTCGATTGTTTTACCGAGAAATTCTTAAAAAGACTTGAATTAAATCCTTCAACGTCTCGTATAGACAAAACAATTATAAAGTATTTTTACAGAAATCATTCGAGCACAATTCATTAAAGCCGCTCAGAATATTAACCCCGCGCGAAGGATTAATTTACCGAATGAGAAAGTCCAGTCTTGAAAATTAGCATATACATATATACACACGATGCACTTCATTTGACAAATATTTAAGTTTTGCAATTGTTGAGCCGCGGCTATTTGGAAACCAGGGAAATTCATTTGGAATCAGCGGTACGAGATTTATAGTGGTGGAATGTATAGTTTCCCGAGGCGACGCGGACGACGACGCACGACTGCGGAACGCGAGTGCATAGGAGGGCGAATAGCTGGTTATTTGGGAAAGCTCTTGCCCGGCTGAATTGTCATTTCCGTGCACGCGGCTTTCATAAATACAAAGAAAATTTACACGGCGGGCAAGCAGCGGAACGCGTCGAGGATAGAGAGAGAGAGAAGAAGATAGAGAGCATCGGTGCAGAGGTCTATATAAAACCCGTGGACCTCTCATTTTCGCTTTCCATTTGCGTTTCCCGAGGAGCTTTCCGGCCATACTATTTTGAAAGTAAATGTTTAACGGCATCCCGGGGGTTAGTGAGTACAGTGTGCAGCCGAGAGAGAGAGAGAGAGAGAGACCGGAGCTCGACGCGCGCGCTTCTATACTCCCGACCACTTTTGCTAAGTGGCGCGGCGGCGATGTAGACGGGGCAACACGCTCCGAGATAGCTGCGTGCTGTTATAGCACGGAGGAGGCCGAAAGAGAGCTCGAGTTTGTGTGCGCGCGTACATATCCCCCAGCCGAAATTTCAATTATAAATTAGCCCCGCACGGCCCGAAATTAACAATGCAACTGCTAATTAAAATTATATAGACGCGGTCTATGTGTGAGTGTGTGTATTGATTTGTCTTGCGCCCGTTGTGCGGCCACGCTATTCGATAATACCCAATTAAAAGCTGCCTAATTGTACCAATGAGCTTCGAGCATTAGAGAGTGCAGTGTGTACGGGCATTATGGACACGGCAACAATGCCCGGATGGACATTGTAATGGGATATGGTGTTTTGCCGGCGTCGCCGTTTTCCTATTTTGCACTGGCAATTCGCTATTGTGGTTGAATTATAAATTATAGGGAATTATGCGAACCCTATGCTCGTATATACCTACTCTGTACTTGCGTATATTCAATGGGAAATGTGTGTATTCTGGGTTTTGTCTAGGGTGTTTATTATATGTTTGAGTGGTATTGTATTGTGAGGTAGATTAGGTTTTTCGCTACGATTCAGCATTATTGACGAATGTTGAAAGGGTAAGCTGTTTAGTGGTAGTAGGATGTGTGTAGAAGTATCTGGCTTTGTCAAGGTCGCATAGACCATGTGTTATACGTGTGAACAGTTATAGAACTACGGATAAGTAATTGAAATAATAAAAATAGGTCCTATCATTTAGCTAACTATGAATCTATTTATATTTGATTGAATTTTGGGTTTGCGATTGCTTTGGCGAAGTTAACCCATTTACGACGAAATTACGTTTTCAATTAAAATCTATTTGGATGAAGTAAAGAGTTGGTAAAACTCACGGTAACAAAAAGCAATTTTCTTTGAATCGAATTAACATAATGAATTTTTGGGAATGGTTAATCTATTAAGTATGTAAATCTTTATAAAAGATATGCTAATAATGAGCACTAAACCTAACTATTTAAATCATAAATATATAAGTTCTTTATAAAAGTTTTTGAGAATTTTAAAATTTTACAAAGTTACTGCATTCAAAGTAAAACAGTTTATTTTAAATATTAAAATGAAAATTTAAGCTCGCAGCCACTCAGTTTGAATAAATTAAAATTATAAAATACTCCTTTAGAAAAAGTTTTAATTTATTCATGGTGAAATAGCCAAGATATTTTTCGTAACATTTCATCAATAATAATCATTATATTATACAAATGAGAATTTGTAAGTTCGTAATGCAATTATATTTTTAGCTTTTTAGGAAATCAAAAAAAGATGTATTTCAAGATGGAAGTATTATTAATCATACGAACAAAAGAAAATTTAAATATAAAATAAACTGACAAAGATCTTTCTATCGGTCTTACAGTCTAATCAATATTCATGGGCAATCAGATTGTCCTTTACTAATAAATGTTTATTTCAGATTCTGGGTGATTGTAAACAAGGGCAATCTGATTGTCCATGAATATTGATTAGACTGTAAGACCGATGGAAAGATCTTTGTCAGTTTATAGTAGAGTACAGTCGACATAAGTAATATTTTTAATGTTAAATATAAAATGTATCGTCGATGATTCTGTCATAACTTTTCGAATTTTATAGTAAAAATTCTTATAATATATTAGGTAAATAAGTTGCTTTGATTACGATTAATTGTAATTGACGTTTAACATGTAAATATATAGCCTGTACCAGACTGTGTAAAGGATATTCAATTGTATTTTCTATTTACGGTGCTGATGTAAATTCCATCCAAAATTACTTAAGACCCAGTTGTCCTAGCTAGTGTCACAAAGCAGGACAAGCTAAGCTGAAAATCTTATTTCCGTTGTCGCATTATAGCTACAGAGAAAAACGATAAACGGAATAATTCATGTTTCCCGCGCGGTACAAGTACACATTTATCTCGTGTACATACAAACTAAAAAAAATCTACAAAATAACCGAATGACAAAAGTATTTAAGAGAATAATCGTTGAAGGAAGCCGACGGTCTCTAATTTACAAGGGGTCGCGTTTATCAGCGAAGGCGAAGAATCGCGTCAACACGAAGCTAGAGTCGAACCGCGGGGCAAAAGCGATGGAAGTGTCAGTAGTCGCACCTGGTGCGGGTACATGATAGACGCAGGGCTGCTTGGAGTGTCCGACAACGTTGCTCGCCCAACAGCCGAAGGTCCCGTAATCCGCATCCGTCCTCAGCAGATGGCTCAATTTGCTGATCGTTTTGTCGCTGGTGTAATGCGTCTCGGGCAGGTCGCTCAGGTCCTTGGTGTTGTTGAATGTCCAGTGGAAGGTGACGCTCGTGGGGCTCGCCTCAACCTCGCACACCAGATTGATTATCTCGTGTCTCGAGACGTTCAGGCTCTCCTCCTCGTTGACGAGCACGTAGTTCGAGGAGATGACCTTGTCCTCGTCCTCCACCGCCAACGCCGTCTCCTCCTCGAGATTTATCGGGCTTAGATGCTTGCAAATCGGTGCGACTGTAATGCCGTACGTAAACGTATATCGCATCTAAGTTACAAATGGTATATTAATATGTTTTGCGGAATTTTATATTCCAACGATAATGCGGCTGCATAGCGGCTGCTATGAAAACATTTTCGTCCGTGAGTTTGCGTTATTCTATACCAGAGCTTATTCAAACGGAGCGAACGCGAAATGTATACGTAGAAAACGAGTCTATTAAAACTTTGGGCGTATTCCGTGAGTATTAGGAGACGGAATTTAAGTGAAAGGAATCGCAACAACTCACACATAACATGAAGGTAAATAAGGTTAGATCTATTGCGGCCTTCTGAGTTGGCCGCAAGACAGCTGTAGTTTCCAGATGCTTCTCGGGTAATTCCCTGGAGTACGAGAGATTGATCGGATAGTACTATACCAGCACTGACGTTGTGCCGAAGTTCTTTGTTCTGCAAAAATTGTGGTTTCGGATTAAATCATTCAGTTGGAATAAGACTGTGATTAAGTATATATCGTAAATTATTATGCGCTACACACAAATGACCTCGTAAAAATAATTATTTGGTCGATTATACCATTTTTAAAAGCAATTACTATATATTTACTTTTCGTTTTTATTCAAAACTTTTGTATAGTCTTCGATCACGTATTCGAGTAAATAGATATTGCGTCGCGGTATTTATTTTTACAAAATGTTTACTTTTCACTTTTTCACATATATACTTTTTTTAGTTTATCGAGCGAAATACACATTTGGAAAAATGATTTCTGCTTTGAAAAATAAAAAAGCAATGACAAACACGTGTTTGGTGAGGAAGTTTGGAGCGAGTGATCGTTGGGTACAGGAGTCATTTCGACGAATCCCGTAAAAAAGAAAAAAAGAAGAAAAGAATCATCTCTCTATATAATTTTAATGCTTTAGTTTGTGGGGAGGAAAAGGGACGGTATAGGTGCCAAAGTCATGTTTATAGAGGATTTTTATATATGCACGCCCGCGCGGCAATTCAGTGATTTGTCAATAATTTATCGATCCCCCGCAACGCGCGCGAGCGCCACGGTCGAAGTAAAATTTCGAATGAACGGGAAACGACAAAACGGATGATCGTAAATTCACAATAATTCCAAGAGAATGCATCTCTATGGGCTATATGACTGCACCGCCGGCTCTCTCTCTCTCTCTCTCTCTCTCTCTCTCTCTCTCTCTGCGCTCGAGCTGCACGCACGTGGATATCGAGTTTATTCTGTACATTTCAGACAATTGGTTTTTACGTTTTTAAGATTTTACGCGCTCGCTTTCATGCGCATATACTTTATATACATACAGCAGGCTTCGTTGTTCTACATGATTCAACTTAATTAGCGTCACTGCTCGCATACCCATTGTGAGCAAAAAAGAATAGAATTTTTTATTATCTATATAAACACATATATTTTGAGGTCTCTGTCGGGGTTTGTATTTGCTGAACTATGATTTTCAAAATAAAAAAAAAAACGATCAAAGTTAAAATATTGCAATCGCGGCAACGGGGAAATTCGGAATAAATATATATAGGTATTCGCGGATATTGTACACACGCGTGCAATTACACAATTTTTCGTTGCACGTTTATATATAGTGTTCGGTACACAATATCCGAGTTCCCGGAAATGGATGGTGCCGCGCCCAATAAAATGACGCGATGAAATAAATAAAATCGCGGTAATTTGCTCGATGTATAGTAAAACTCGTGTATAGGGGCGTGCTTGATTCGCGCGGCCAACCAAAAGTTACATCGCCAGAGTGAGACAGAGAGAGGGAGTCGGCCGTTATCCCGCGGCTCAACACCTTCAGGAATTCCAAAGAGTCAGCTGCAGTATGTATCGATGAAAACTTCCCCGGTCAAGCAAAGAATAATCGGTCAGCACCAGACTCGTCTTACGTCCTTATTATCGCGCAAGCATTAGAGCAGCAGCCATAGCTCCCTACGCTCACTCCTGCATCGCGCAGATATACACGCGCGCAGGGCAAGAAGAGAGAGAGAGAGAGAGAGAGAGAGAGAGAGAGAGAGAGAGAGAGAGGGTGGAGGCACGAGACTACGCGCTCTGGCGAACGGGGATATAAACAGGCGGCATGATCCTCCTTGAGCTGCTTAACTGCCTAACTCCATTTCTCGCGTGTACAGCCCCCAGTACCGGGTCCTGCACCCGCCTACTGCCGGGGCTAAAAAGCTTTTTGCGCACTTCGTATTTTCGCATCGGTGGCGGCGTCGGCGGCCCAGCAGAGCTCTCCTATGAGCTACTATTTTTCCCACGAATCTTTGTGCCGCTCGACCTCCGCCTTTCGTACTCCCCGGGGCTTTCCTCTCTAGACCCAAAGGAATTATTTACTCTAATGTGCATTAGCGCGTGCCTTAGGTTTTAACGCGGAAGCTTTTAGAGGAGGGGAGTCTCTCTCGGTGCATCTCGCGCGGCGGCAAACAAAACGTAGAGGAACTTATGCAAAGAGAGCGTGGACCGTTGTACCGAGCGCCTTTTGTGTTGCCGCATATAGCAGAGGTTCGCGCGCGATGCCTCGTCGTCCGGAGGGGGCTAAAGCTGCGGCCTCGCTGGGAAATTATGAAGCATCCTCGGTGTATCGCGCGCGTTGTGCGCGGCTTGTGGAGTTCTTGCGATATTCTTTCGTGCCTGGCTCGATGAAATTATTATCGAAAGTCGGTGAATGGGACAGAGTGAGGCTGCAATGACTGTTAACGAGATTAAACATTCATCGATGTTGAAGAAACATATAAGAGTTTGCGACGCATTGGTTTATGGTGCGCGGAATGATCCTGGCCGCCATACCTAAATTCTAGAAATGATTTTGTGCGTTATTTAAGGCATAAAAATATTTCATATAAAATCGCTCGAGAGTTTATGCGCGCAACATCAAATATTTTATCGTAGACTTTATTTTTATTTCTCTATATCGCTGATATGCCATTGCCGAGTGCATCAATGCAGATTCAACGCGTTTCCGCCACGCCCTGGATTTATTCTTTATAATATTGTTTAGACTTTTTACCCGCTTTTGTAATCTTTCAATATGAACGTTTTAAAAGTTCGTTCCGCGCGCCATCAGTTGATTGGTTGCCGATACAATTATAAACTTTGCGCGCGTGGGCATCAAATGAATATTACAATCCTCTATTTTACCCTTTTAACTCGCGGTCAAACAATCTTCTTATACTTTATATTAATGGAATAAGGGGTGGGTGGGCGAGCCGGTGAAGAAAGTCTTGATTTCCCGTTCAGCTCGCTGCTGCCCCCCGTCTAACCCATACATGTCGTTTTATTACAAGTAAAGATCACGTATCGCCCGGGGGTCTTTTAATTTAGCCTTTTCCTTTAGTCTGCAGCTCTCTCTCTCTCTCTCTCTCTCTCTCTCTCTCTCTTTCGCTGCACGTCTGCTGTACATATAGAGTTTACCCGCCGCCCCTTTCCTCTTCTCTCCTACGGGCTATTCATTTCTAATGTTACCTTCTCCGCACCTATACCGTAGGTACGTATACCTGTATATGGATGACTTTTCCAGTACTAACGGGGTTAATATATCTTGTGCCAATTGGCGAGATAGATCTTTTTTTTTCTCTTGTATATATTTTCTTTTGTTCCTTGGCGGGAGAGTGATTGTTCCACTCGCGCAGCTTAAGTAAATAAGGTTGTGTGTAGCGCATATATATATAAAGCTAAAGGTATACGTGTATATGTATATTTACCCCGTGATACCATGTTAGTTTGAAGTTTCTGGGATTGGATCTGACGTTGCATTCAAAGTAAACATCGTCGCCCTCTTTGATATCCTTGAGTTGGAAGGATGAGCCTATCCGTAGCAGCACTATGGGCACGACTGCGAAGAGCCAAAGAGAAAACATTTTATATTTATTATTCCCTTTGACACCAGGCGGGATACATGTCGCCTCTCGTATAGTTCGTATTTTTTCGATCGAATATCACCAGTCGCACTGTCATTTTTATGGTTTTGCGCGACAGCCGAGATAGTGAGATTAAATCCGTGACATCTTGGTTATTACGTTGAAGCCTATATATATATATATACCGGATAGCTCGAAACTTTATCTCATTAGACTGGCGGAGGTATTACTTTTGAAATTACAAATTGAAGTTGATTTTCTGCCCCGGTGCAAGCATACACATGGCGTTGGTATTTATTCGCGGTGAACAGCACTCGAGGGTCATAAAAATTGCCACTAATGGAGCTCTGGTTTATTGTTGAAAGCAAACCGCCTCTAGTAGGACATAACGCGATTTAGACTTTTTCCACTACTGAAAAAGAAGCTCTTCAATCCCCGTATACCGAAAGTAAAGACAACTGGGAGAGAGAGAGAGAGAGAGAGGATTTCGCGTTCCCCCCGTCGTCCTCCGACGGCAATACAATTGCGAGAGGAAAATAATTTCGTCTCAATTTAAAGGTAAAAAACAATGTCGTGAAAAGTTATGAGTTCTTTAAAGTGGATCACGGGGAGAATCGTCTATTCCAACTCCCAAGCAGCTACGTCTCTCTTTCTCTCTCTCTCTCTCTCTCTCTCTCTCTCTCTCTCTCTCTCTCTCTCTCTCCCTGTGTAGATGTTCTTCAACACTTTTCGTATTGGATCGGAAGGTTTCGAAATAAGGTTTACGAAAGTTCTTTCTTTTAAGGAAGAGGTTTTCTAACTTCCTTTTACTCCTGCGAGAATCGAGATGTCTGGCATGTGATGTATATACGACGCAGCAGCAGCAACAGCAGCAGCAGTAGTCCACGAGAAAAATACAACGTACCATTTCGCATTATATACTCGGCGCGCATTTTGCAATTTTTTCGCTCGAATCACATACGTACATCGACCGCGATGCTCGACACTGCATACGACTAGTTAAAGAAACTATATATGTCGGTCGCGTCCACGTTTTCCGAGAGTCCGAGTATACGCGTTCCAGTTACCTTTTTTCTTTTGTTGCCCCTCCTCTTGTTAAAAAAATTTGCCTTTCATATAAGTCTATATGCCGACGCATATAAATATTTAGAGCGCCAAATGAATTTCAGCGGCCGCGAAAGAGCTTGATCCTTTAACAATCTCGTCGTGGGGCTCCATCTTGCCCCCTTTAGACGGCTTCGCGTGTCATTAATTGTCGATGAAAGAAGGCGAGCATCAGTGCAGGACGAAACGCGGGAGAGAAAAGGAATAATGGGAGGGACGGTAGAAGAGGAAAAACAGATTTCTATGCCTATATATAATACGGAGAAGGGAGAGAAAGCGTTCGGATAAGCGAGCGGCCAAGCGAGCGAGGGTCCGAGCAACTTTGAGGATTCCATTTTTTCTCTCTCTGTCCGCGCGAGGCTTCTCTTAGAAAAAGGGGTGGCAGCGGCGGCGAAGCTCGCGCGCGCAGGACGTACGTGCAGGGTGTGCGGTGTGCGCGGGCGAACTGGGCTGCTGCTGCTGCTGCTGCTGCGCTGTTCCGTATAGTCCGTGCCTTATTTATACGAAAGCCCGAGGGCTTGTAGCGCTCTGCTCGTTCCTCTCTCTCTCTCTCTCTCTCTCTCCCTTCTGCCGTGGTGGCCAAGCTTGATTTCCATTATGCATGTACACCTTTTACGTACGATACCGCGGTAATATACGTGCGCGGAGCTATGTATATTGTATGGAGCGGCGCGCGTGTGCATGCTGCATCTCTCTCTCTCTCTCTCTCTCACACACACACACTCTGGTTTTCACTCCGTGTCCGCCTGTCCCGTTTTGCCTTGTGCTGCGTTTACTTATGCTCCGCTCGTAGCCGTATATAGCCGGGGCTTGTTCTGCGTCTCTCTCTCTCTCTCTCTCCCTCTTGCCCGGAACGCGGGGGTGACGCGTGCTCGAGCTAAAACATCCTACGTGACCGGCTGCGTCCAGCTTTTCTAGCTGATTGAGCTTAATTTTCTGCCGCGCGGGCGTATAGCGGCGACGCGGCGGAGGCTATGGGGAGGAAAAAATTCTGAGAGTCAGAGAGACAGAGAGACAGAGAGACAGAGAGAGAGAGAAGGGAGCGCATACACACCCACACAGACACATACTCACGTACGCGGACGCGGATATACGAGGAGAATAGAAACTAGTTGCGTAGGTCGGTTTTCTTGCATTCGGCGCGAATGACAGAGACAGAGAGTCTCTCTCACTCTCTCGTGGGTCCGCGCGCGCGTCCCCGAGTAAGTAGTAAACTCTAAATCGAGTCAGCCGCATAACTCGCTTATGGGCTTTTTCAGAGCCCGAAATCAAGCGCACGAGGGAGGCGTTATAGTTTGGGATGCTCTTCTGGCGGACCGCGTCGCGCGTTCGCGATGGCTACTGAATGCCTTTTTACAGATATATAACTTGATTTAATCCCACGCCACGCGATGAATATTCTTATAGTTCGCGCACCGCAGTGAATATTTAGCGGTTGTGCTCAGCGAGTTTTTTAACGAGTTTGGCATTTCTGTCGCTCTACGTACGCATACTTTTGTGCGAATGCACACATTCGGCGCTGCGCATAGTTGTAAATTAATATGCAGAACAGATTAGAAATAAAGGACACACAAGTGAATAAATTTTGTTTAACAGCTACTATGTCATAGAGGCGGGCGACGCGGCGGCGGTGGCGGCGGCAACTCCGCGCCGCATTTTCACATGAAAGATTTCAAAGCAGAATTTGAAATGTCACCTTAAAAGCTTTTAAATGCCGCGCGGCAAAAAGTTTTCCTTGCATTTTCCTCCGCTCTGTATGTGTTATATACTTTAAAGTCAAAATACTAACTTATACAGTTTTTTTTTTCTTGCGCCGTAATTATAAATTAAACTGTCTGTTCAGCGAACTATTTCTATGCTGGTCCTTTTTGCTGCAAGACAAAAGAGGGCGCTGGAAAAAGCTCGTTTCAATATTTGTTGAATGGAATATTTTCGGTTGACTTGATTCGTTTAATCTTGGAATTTTTCAGCGAATATAATTGCAAAATGGCTAATGAAGTTAAAAGTGTTAATGAAATTTTTGTATATACTCGAGTGACTATTTGAATTTTGCAAAATGCAGTATACGCAAGTGAATACTATCTTAACTTACTTTTCAGTGAACTGCATGGTAAAACACATATTTCAGAGTAAAATGCAATGGTTAATATTGTTTTGAAGGTATGAAAAACATACACTTATTTAAGTTTAAAATAATTTTCAGTTCAAACAACACAGTAGTACAATTTACATACTTTAAAGTTACACAGTGGCAAACTCGCTAAAGCATCACATATATTTCCAATTTTCCAGTAATTTTTCAAATCAGCATTTTAAACTCGCAGCGGAGTGATTTACTTCATCGGCAATGAAAACTCAGAAAGGCGCGTAAGCATCCCTTTAGCTTGGCTAGAGGAGATAGAGCGAAAATGTGGTGGAAATGATTAGTTTTCTCGGTAAATTGAATTCATCTCTATTATCCAGTCAGTTTGCGTGTGCACTGAACGAAATCGCGATAACTATACCGGTAGTAGTAGTATAATTTGCGCATAGTACTTATTCAAAGCCCCCCGCGTTACGAGTGAATGTGAATTACGGGACGAGCTAAAACTCATTATCTAACTTCTTCAAAATATCATTTCGGATTAATTTAGTTTTTTTTTTCGGTGTCCGATCCAATTAGATTGTAGCGAGATAAAATAATTATTTTTGAGAATGGCAAGAGCATAAGTGTGCGATTATTACAGCGAGTACTCGCTGCTAGTTTAAAATATTCCATAATTTAAAAGTCGCAAAGTTATATATGAATAACAATTTGCGCAAATTGGGTTTTTATGAAACTTTTTCCATGCCATGGGGCGAAACAAACTTTTAATAAGCTTATTAATTTCACGCATCAACGCGGAAATATAATTCATGCCATTTGGTGCATTTCAATTAAAATGCTCGATGCCCGCATCATTAATGTTTGATGAATCGCTATGGAGGGCAAAACCCGACATTACATGCTTGACCAATCGCAATCAGTGCGTTCGGTGAACAAGTCTCAAACTGTTTTCAGGATTGGTCGCAGTTCTTTACAATGTAATTGGCAGTTTTTGACTTTAATGCGTTAATTAATCATGAAATGCCCACTGCGATTACAATGCGTAGTTCGTGAAACAAAATTTCAATATTGTGAAAAATATGCATTGAAAATAATATCTAAACCATGTACGAGTTTTAATGGATTTATATAAGTTTTTGTACAACCACTGTCCAAACACTGAATTTAAATGTGATCAAACTAACAAGCGTCACACATGCTCTTTTCTTTGAAAGCATGAAATGCGGGAAAGTTTGTTTAGCCGCAACTAGCAGGAATATCGAAATATCGTTTGGTTTTAGTTATTAGCCCTCGCAGGCGTATTGGTTTACGATCCAGTGAGTCCGATAAGTAAAAGCAGGTAGGAAGTTAGCCGCGGGTCAATCGCAGACAAGGGAATTCTGCATTAGCCATAGAGCTTCCAGTTTAGGATTTGTGGTCCTTCGAAATACTCATTGATTATATCCATTATCGTTTGCATCTTTTATCCGCCAAGTTTGGGGAATACATATGCAGTAAATTCCGCTGAAACGACACCGGAGAAACGTCTCGTCGCATTAGGAAGATTTTTACAAGTACACATACGAAAGAAGTATATAAGGATTGGTCCCTCGCGTAGTCAGTTTCTCTCTTATATTTTTTCGAATATCCGTATGTCATCGGTTTAAGTCTCACGTCTCTTCATCGAGTTAGATTTCGTTATGGACAGGCGAGGGATTTTCCTTTTTCGACTTTGTTCTCGCGACGTTAAAAAGTTGAGTAACTTCTTTCCTAGCCGAGTTTATACTCACAGTGAACTTTCAACTTCCATTTATCCTCGATGGCCGCTTCCAGTAAATGTCGGTTCTCTGCTCGACAGGTTAGGTATTTTCCCTCGTCGTCGGCATTTGGTACCCATTCAAGAATACTCCCGCTCATTCCATCTTTCTGAAACTAACGAAGATCCTTACTTTTTTCTCTCTCTTTTTTTTTCTATTCAACTTTCGCCCTAACGGCTGTCCCAATGACTGTACTTGACATTATTTAACGGTCGTAAAAAAAATCTAAACGATCGCATAACTTTCGCGAGCTTTGTACTTTAACTTTATAAACGACTTCGGGACCGTCCAAAAGTACGCTAGCGCGTTAACATAAAACAAAAAAAGGATTGCAAAGAATAAGCAGCTTTTACATTGTTCAACAAACATCCCGCTATTATATGGTTATGCGTAATTGCCTAATGCACGGGCGTATGTTAATGCCCGATCAAAGTTCGCACATGATCCCATTTATATACCCATTACATAAATACATAATCGACTTGGTCATGCGAGAATATCAAGGCGTATTACAACGTGTAAAAATATTTTATAACGCGCGCGAATTCTCCCGTTACATAACATTTGTCGTATAGGTGTATCAATTCATGGAATCGTTCATTTGTCCATAAACAGTATATGTAGGGATGCATAATTCATTCGGCGCGGGCTTTTCCCCAGTGTGATGGAATTATTTCTAGAAAATCGGATGCAATCGAACGGTAGACTGATCAATGTACAATAAACTAATGGTATGTAAATTCCGAAAGCGAGTACTGAATATCATAACCACTGTGGGGCAATGCCTGTACAGGGCCGCAAAACTAAATCAGCTCGAGTATGCATCGAGATAGCAATTTCCATGATAATTGCCACGAACCGCGAATTGCTTAACTTAATATCCGGCCCGAAATGTTGTACCGCTCCAGCTTCTTTGTGCAAAACAGTAGCTGATTGAGGTATAAACAATTTTGTAGTAGTAGCTTTTAGCCAAATACAAATATATATATTATTTCAATGAAATTTCGTAAGGCTAAGTAATTGAATAAAGCATTGCTCATCTCGTTGTTGTACGCCGCTTGGGCAGAAAAGCGTTTTTACCGCGCTGACGAGCTCTTACTTTCTCCCCCCTTCTTTAATATTTTCCTTTATAGACATTCTTTCAGTTTTTTCGCATAACGAGGTTAGTAGGTCGCGCCTTTCGACAACAACTGCAGCAACGTGCTTGAGTTTAATTGCTTCTGTGGTACGTATAATTATAAGAGCGGTGATTATGCGTCGAAAGAGGGTTCCTATAGTGATAAAGCTTAAGCGACATTTCACGCGGTAAACTGTTTTTAAACAACTGTTGAAAACCGAATAACACGACGCGGATCCGGCAACTAATATCATCTCGATAAACGGTTAAATTCGATATACTTGGGGTCAACATGAATTTTAGATTGAAAAATGATTTTTGTATAAAAGAAAATAAACGGTAATAGCGAGCGTTTGTCTAATTAACAGCAAATGAGTTTTCCCAGAACTGTGCGGGTTTTACAGTGGTCGACTGCAAAATCATATTACCATGTAATGCTCAAAGGAAAAATTTTCACCCAACGAGGTAGATAATTAGTACTCACGTCTCTCGAGGAATTAAGCTGTTTTGATCCTTTGTACCAACTTAATAAAGCAGCTGGCCTGGATCCAGTACTCTGACATTCGATCTCGTACTTCTTACTGGCCGATACGACTTTTTCCTTACCAAGTATTTTCACTGTAAGTGGTTTCACTGCGAAAAGAAAAGGGATAGCAAGGTATGAGGAGCTGATACATAGTTTTTTTATTTCCGAATTAAATGGCAAAATATTTATACGCAAAGTTTCGTTAATTAAAAGTTGACTTTTTAGTTCGTTATCTTGACCAACTCGAGCTCTCGAATGATTAAAGTTCATGCGCAAAGTTTCTCTCCTAGGTTTAACGTAACCGTTTTTTTCCCAGAATACTTCATTTAAATTTTGACATTTTTCATTGTTCCCTTATTTTAGCTATTACACTGTTGCACAAGCCATTACTCTTTATCATAACAAGAGGCAACTCGATAACGCCGACGGTTCAGTGCTCATTTTTCAATTACGTACAATTTGTTTATCCGCTACTCCGATCGCGTTTCGTAATCGATCAACTGAAACTGTACGCGCTGCAGCTCCCACGAATCAATAATCATTTTAGCGCGATACCCCGCTAGCTTCTTTAGCAAATTCTCTCTCTCACACCGTGCGCGATCAGCACATAACGGCCAGGGCTAACGAAGTATAAACTGCGCAACTACTTTTTCCCAACACCAAACATCTATTTTTAGCGAGGCTCGCGCTCAAAGCGCAGTTCGCAAATATTGTTCATCAGTAAATTGCTTCTTATGCAATTTTGCAAAACTTTCCCCCCCGTAATCCACTTAACGGACACAACAACACACCTTAGTTCAGCCCTAACACCCCCCGAGCTCTCACTACTATCCTCGTACATTCGTAGGCGAATATCGATGTAAATACTAATTCACTCTATAGCCAGTTAATTTTAACGAGCTCTTTTTTCCAAAACTTTTTATCTTGATTAAAAATTGCGACGCGCGCCTCGAAGGAGAGTATAGTTGAAGTTTCGAGATGTCGCGCGCGCGCAAGAGAGAGAGAGAGAGAAGTGTAGTAGCTAGGCGGTAGGGGCAGTAGCAGTGATCCCCCCGTCTCCCTCTCTCTCTCTCTCTTTCTTCCTTTCCTCTCGTCCTCCCGCAGTTTGCCGTGGCTATATATACACATCTGTATATATGTATATAGTAGCAGCTCGACGGCGCATTAGCCTCGCTCTTCCCGAGCGTGCGAATGTGCGCTCCCCCGTCTTACGAGTTCGTGCGACATGATTTAATTTAAACTTGTCCCGCGCTCTTACGAACGAATCTGCGAGAGCAGCCCGTCCCCTCTCCTTCCCTGGTATACCTACAGCGAGCACGAGAATGGCAAAGCGGAATAGACGGCGGCGTCGGCGGTGGCGGCGACGGGCGCGGCTCAGCCGCGCGCACTTACGAACATAAATGTTAACGCTCGTTTAAAATTCAGCCTTTGGCCCGATCAAAGTCCCCGCTGTACGGCCCGACCTTATAACGCTGATTACTTTTTGCGCGGCGGCCTTTTGAAAAATTTCGAACCACTGCCTTTTGGCCGGCCCCTGCGTATAACTCGCTTTTCATACCAATAACGCAAAAGCTGTATTCTCAACTTTCGACCGTCGCGCTTCAACCCGTACATACACGACTAGACGAACTAACGATTTTGTGTGCAGCTTGCACGATGTTATATGCAGTCTGTGTGTGTGAGCGTGTGTACGCGCTCGACATCGAGACGCTCGTGTGGTTATTTGCATGAAGCGGCCATTCCGGTATCGGAAGAATCAGCGATTCAAATTTCCCCATCCACCAGCCCGCGAAAGGGGCAAAAATTTAGCGTCCGCCCCGCACTTTAGCTTTGTAAATAATTGCGCCGATTGTTTTAAATGTTAATCGAGTTTACTATATTCCTCTGCGGACGCTTTCACCATTGTTTATCCGACTCGAACTTTTTTTTCGCAGATATTGAAGCTATACGGTGTATACTATTTGTTTTCGGTGTATCGCTATAAAACGATTCGGTTTCAATCTAAAAGTATTTTTATATAAAAATCTTGCAAACACGCCTATGGTAACACTTTGAAACTCGATTTTAAGTAAAGCGCTTACGAAACTTGGAAAGATGCGATATAACTCGAAAGAATCGAAGAGTTAGAATAATAGATTCGCGTTGAAGGATATTCCAACGTGTATTCTGGTTCGAGTGCAAAAACAAGTTAGATTGTAATTGAAATTTATGCATGATGAGAGAAACACGCTACTAGGAATTCATTAATGTTTATTTCATGAGTTTAGTATTTATAAACTAACCTGAAAATATGACAATGAAAATGCGCTTGTATATAAATAATCGGCAATATACTTTTTCAACCTAAATTTGTAAATTTAACTCTGCTTAACTAAATATAGTGCATATCAAGTAGTCACGAACAGGGTATATAGTCAGACATGCTAGTTTTTTATACCATCCCGGTACTTGCATTTAACGAAATATATAAAGATAGAGATTAATTTTTGGAAAAAACTCTATAACACGACTTTCACAGATATTTTTGACATTGAAAATTTTGCTCGTAATGCACAGCGATTTATATCTCCGAAATTTTCGTTGACAAAAACCTCTACAAATAGGATTTCATGAAACTTGAACCACGCAATGTTTACATCATTACCCAAAAGGTTACAGACTTTTTTCCATAAATTAATATCTATCTTTGTATATTTCGTTAACTGCAAGAACTGGTAAGGTAGAATTCTTTGGGGCCATAGCACATCCCATTAAGCAAACAATATACTTTCAAATGTTCTATATCGTGTAGCTTTTAATGATATAGTGTGTAAGTTTTTATATGGATTCCCAAACTAAAGATAATATTGAAAATTCAATGTACTCACAGAAGTTGGTCAAAAACTGGCTTGAAACTTCTTAGCATTTGCATAATTGCAGCGCATAAGAAGCTACGAATACATTTCGCTTTTTTAGAAACTCAATAGAATACATATCCTTAAATAATCTTACAAGCCCTTATTTCGCACCGATATAAAATTTGCAAAACGCTTTAAATAAATAGATATCCGCTGACCACGTCTCATATCCGCCGACCCACGCGCTAAAAATAATGTAACTATACATAAATATAATCGAGGCAAGTGCATCAGGAATAAACTATTCCAATTTCCTCCGTGTCCTAAGAAGGTCAGTATGTATAACGGTCGATAGATATCCCGGACAGATTTTTATCTCGCGGCCAGCGAAAGCGAAAGAGAATTATGAGAAATATCCTCGCAAGATGCTAAAATATCAGTGTGAGAGAGAGAGAGAGAGAGAGAGAGCTTCCCCGCATCACAAATCAGACCAATAAATGTCGCGACTGACGTAAACGGCGCGGCCGATCGTGTGGCCCCCTCCTCCTCCCACCCGCGCGAACACAGCGTGCGTTCTCCACTCTACCACTAGTATCATAAAACTTAATTTAATATTATTGCGGCCGTTTTCCTGTCGGATTTCTCCGGTACGCGATCGATAACCATTCGGCCATGGCCGACTGCAAAATCTAGCCAATTTCGGTCTGCGCTACGGTCCGAGCTCTCGAGTGAGATAGAGAGAGAGAGAAAAAGAGAGAGAGAGAGAGAGGGAGACTATTATTAACGACGCCCAAGCGCCTGCCTGATTGGCTTTCGACGTGTTTGCCGCCACGGCCTGCGAGTCTCCGCGTATTCGTATACATATACATTGGAACTGGAATCCAAAGCTGTTTTTGCGCTTGGTACAGTGGGGCCGCGGTCGACCGGTCTCGTCTGTACGTATGCATGCATGCATATACACGTGCAGCTCGTTCCTCCATACCCCTTGCACATGCGCGTAATCGGTGAAAAATGTTTCAATTCCATTCGGCTGCGGAATCTAAATATTGCGACCCGCGGCGGTGGCATTTCTCGCTTGCGTGCGTGTTTGTATTTTCTCTCTCTCTCTCTCTCTCTTTCACTCTCGTTTCAGCGCTCGATCTTTCTACCCCCGGTTTCGTTTGCTTTTTTTTAATTCGCTTCACTTTAGCCATTCGGTGCTCATACGCGGTAAATTGGTTTGCCAATGAAGTCTGCGGCTTTCCGGGGGACAAGATTTTCGTGGAAATTATATATACATTTGTTACTCGCCCTTGTTCTTTTCAGACTGGACAATTTAATTTATGGATTAACAATATTTTATCAATAGGGATATTTGTCTTGCTTTTACAAAGTTAAATACTTAATCCAATTCACAGGAGTTATCTTTGTTAGAAGCTGATTATATATTAACTTGCACAAAAATAATAGTACATAAGTGCTAATCAGAAATTGCTTCTGGATTGTTAAAAAAATTGAATTCGAAATAAAAACGCGAAATTTTCGAGACCGAAACTACATTCTGATAATAACATGCCTCTCGCTATAAACATTATGGACATTAAAAAAAAATATAGCAGAAGACATTTTCAAATTCAATTTAAAAGAAGTACAGCAGCTTATATGCAGAATTACAGCTTATAGCCTCTCGTTTTCTTTGTGAAATTCAGGTCTGAAGTCCTGACATTGTATCGGCCGTGTATGTATTTGAAAGAGCCTATTACGGTAATGATCTCGAATAAAAGAAGTGCATGTCAAAGCGAGTAGATTCGCGAAAGTTGGTGGAATACGAGGAATCTATACTGTAAACGGATATAGCGTAGTTTTTTTTTTATTGAAGTGTCTTACGGTTCAGTTCAATAACGATCGTCGTAGTCTGGGGTACAGCCAATTGCGTATTGCTTGCTCTGCAAGACAATTTCGCATGGTGTTGACTCCTCTTGAGATTCTTAATCGTTATTTTGCTGATGATGATCGTGTACGGCTGGCCGAGATTCATATTGGTCGGCAGATGTCCAGTTCCTGGATTCTGCACAGTCTTTATCTCGTACGTGGAGTTGATTATCTGCGACTCCATATACCACGAGACCCGAGGCTTTGGATTACCTGAAAGCAATATTTTCAATTTATTTATGTGTCTCAATGTAACTAGTGTATCAAATGTATGTATTTATAAGATGTTGGAATGCTTGGCTGCGATCTGCGTACATGAATTTTGATTTGTGAATGGTAACGAGATTTCTTAATCGCCTATTATGGATAAGTTGGCCCTCATCTGAAATTAAGTCGCACCTGTTTAAAAGTTGAGCAAATTTCACTCGGCTCGCAAGTGACATTCAAGTTTAACGACTCGCCAGTAAAATTTGCCCAGAAGACTATAAATGAAATTCCCCCTCATCCCCAACACGCGTTGCTCGTCGTCTTTTTAAACCACCTGCCAGCTTTTCAACAAAGTTTCCAATAAATCCTGCTCTATCCAGGAAATTAATCATGCACGAATCGGTAACAGCGTCCGAAAGTAGCAGCAGTCCCGTCATTTCGAGCGGATGAACCCTCTTTTCTTTTATCGCTTCCTCATAAACGTGATTGCTAATTTACTGGTATCGAGACCCGGTAGCTCGCTATATATATATATATATATATACATCCCCGACGCGCTCCAATTCAATTCTCCTTTTTTTTTTGTTCTTCTCCGCTGCCAAGTTGCCAGACACCCGTTAAAAGGGTCAACCAACCCGGCATAATTAAACTATTCCCACAAATTACCGTCCCGTAGCGTGTGATGGTCGTGCTTAATCACGAGTCCCAATGGAATTCTCACTTTCTCTCTCTCTCTCTCTCTCTCTCTATATATATATATATATATATATCCCTGCAAATCCATCCTCCCCGTCATTATTTCTCGCTGATAATAATCCTTCTACCGTAATACAATATTGACTGTGGAAGGCATCTCGAACCCCATCATCCCTCCCCCACTGGCGCGCGCGTCTCTTGATCAGGCTGCATCCTTCTCCAGAGACCCTCGCTATCTCTCTCTCTCCCTCTCTCTCATGAGTTCGCGGCAGTCCTATCACATCGGCTGGTGCATAAGCATATCTGAATCTATATGCGCGCACAATGCAACTGGTAGAAGCACTCCCTGTACCTTTGGTGGGAGTGAGAGGGGAGAGGAGAGGAAGAGAGAGAGAACAGCTCTCCCTCTCTCTCTCTCTCTCTCTCTCTCTGTCTCTTTGCATGTCAACTGTCGTCTGCAGGAATGCAAAGCCGTCTAAATTAATTCACTCGTGCGGGGAGTGGTGGGATGGTGCCGGGGCTGGTGGGATGTGAAGCTCGCTGCTCGTTTGCCCCGGGATTACGTTTCCTGCGGGGGTCAGAGAGTGTGGGAAACTGGAGAGGAGAGACACTCGACACGCACGCCTCTCTCTATCTCTATCTCTCGCTCCCTCTTCCTCTTTCCGTCTAACCCATTCTCTCCCTCTCTCTCTCTCTCTATCTCGCTCTTTTTCCTTCGCATGTAGAGAGTGAGGCGCGTGAGGGAGAGGCCATTACTTTTGCTAAATTGATTTTTTATGAGCTTGCGCGCCGCGCCTGTAGCAGCTGCTGGACTATCCCCCCGATGACTTGCGCGCACGTGCCACGCGAGGTGTGAATGAAAAAAAAAAAGGCAAGAGAGGGAAAAGCAAGTGAGTGAGGATGGGCTGATCGCCGCGCTGCTGGAATTTTTGTCGAGCAGCATTTTTTATCGCCGCTGTTATAACGCTTATCTCTATTCGACTCTTAATTGAGGGATTTTACATCTTTATTGGGGGGAACGTGATCATCGCATCTTCCCCTTCTTCTTCTTCCTCTTCTTCTTTTAAATAAAGAGAGGGAAGGTGATGTAGCGAGAAATTTTTTTTCCCGTCTTCCTTTTTGTACGCGGTTCGTTATGAAAGGGAAGATGAATTCTCGGGTGATGTGAGAGATGCGGTATAATAAGAATACGTTCATTGTGCGAATGTGTGGCGTGCTTATGCAAACCAGACTGCTGCGAATATTTTATAATTATACGTGCATTAATAATCTATTGTTTTGTTTTTAATTATGTTCTTGGGGCTAGTGGATGATAACTGAAATTGTTTAATAATATGACAGTATACACAAAAGATATGGTAATGCATGTTTCTGTGAAAGTGAACGAGGCAAATAATATTAATACATAACTATATGAACTTTGCATTATGTTGCAAACGAGAACGAGATTGGCATAAAATTGGTCTCTAGAGTAAATTTACAAAAGCTGGGTACTTAAATCATAACAAAAAAACTAGTTTAAAAAAAAATTGATCCCCTTACTAACAAGGGGAGGCCACACCCTTCGGATCTCGGATTTCACTGAAACTTTTCCGAGACATTCTTTGGCGAATGCCTCGGCGTGAGTTCCAATGGGCCCTAGGGACCGAGTTAAAGCGCAATTTTTATCAAAATATATGAAAAATCATGGTTGCAGTCTCCAAACCTTTATTGCAAGATCAATATAATTATGTTAATTTTTGACACATTTTACAAGTGCAAATAAACGCTAAATTTTAAGGCCCAAAATTTATCCATGTTTCAGGTTGCTCATAACTTTTGAACAAAAAGTGCTAATAGCTCGTTCTAAAATGCAAATGAAAACTTATTATCTATACTTTTTTTTTGTTAATCTTTTTCATAACATTTTCTAATATGTATATTGGCCTTGCGATGAAGGTTTATAGATAATCATTATTTTTCATACATTTTGATAAAATGCGTTTTAACTCGGTCTCTAGGGCCGATAGGAATTAATGCCGAGATACGCATTTGATATTTTTCGGGAAAGAATGTCTCTGAAGAAGTTAAGCTCAATCCGTGACCCAGAGGGTGTGGCCTCCCCTTGTAAGTGAAAATCAGTGTCCAGACATATTCGTCTGTTTCTACTTTCACGTATTAAGCATCGATAAACTTGGCGTTTTGTAAAATATTTCCTGGTAAGCAAGAGCATTAGATCTTTTTTTTTATTTATACAATCAAGTATTATTTAATCAGTTATTATTTAAGGAATGTTTATATATGTTGTCGTTTTACTTGTTGCAATTTAAAAGGTACTGTACTTCAATATACTAAATTTCTTATACCCATTCAAATGCACGTACTACACGTTAGAGGAGAACTTAAAAGAGCTTAAGAGGGTCGTTCTTTTCGAGTAAACAGTAAAATGAAATGGCTATTTATAATACCATAGTTTTCCACATAATCAATAAACAAACATTTTCAACCCGGATTATTAAACATTTGAAATTTAAATCTATAATTCTTATTGTCATTGATTAGAACAGAAATAAATAATGTTCACCTCTATTTAGTATATTTTTCGAAGAATGATAAAATTCGTTATTATTAATAGGCATGTATAGTATTACCAGCAGCGTATCACGGAAATACAGACGGATGAAAGAAATGTCGATAAAGCTTCTTTCTCTACGGTATTATTCATTTATAGGCATAAAAAGCTTCCAGAAAGTTGTGTCATATTTTAAACTGGATATTCAGGTCGATATCATCAACTGCTGTAGTATTATGCATACATTTATTATATTTTGTATCGAGTTGAAAAGCATTAAACAAAGAGTTTTATTTAGGCGGAAATATACGATTTTTCTTCGAAAAAATACTTTATTATAAGAGTTTTATATAGAAGCAGATTTTACGAAATTCAGTAGTTTATAAGATATTATTTTATCACAAAATGATTTGATAAAGGAATATATGATAATGCACTTTTTTATAAAATATGAAAGAAGTAAATGATCAACACATTTGCATAATACAGGGATATCCTTGTGCCTGTCCGTTCGGATACTATTTCCTTTACAATTTTTGTACTTTATACCTATAGCAAACTTTTATTATGATAATGTAACTGATGCATAAATGTTCGCTCGATATGAAATAATACAAAAAGTATAAAAAATTACATCATGAAAATGTATAAGGGAGGATGAAAAGAAACGAGATGTTGCAGTTTTAAATTAGGTCATCGATAAAGCTTTTAAAAAATTTAGTGAATTTTTTTTGTAGATTGTGATACTTAAATAAAATATCTTAACAAAATGTTTCTAACTTAATAATGTTTCTTATCAAGAAGGTTTCTTAAATATTATGATAATTATATAACTTGAAAATACAGCGTTAAAAAGCAATGCATACGTGAGTTTAAGTAAAAGTGAATATATAAGGTAGCATAATCTATGAGATACAAGAGTCGAGATTGTCGATATATTATTAAATGCAATAATAAATTCATAGTGGCTGCTGATGGTATGAAATCTTTTTGCTAAAAATAAAGTTTATAATTTCATTTAAGCGAGTCAAAATAGAAATGTAAACTTTGAAAGTCATCCAAATTCGAAAAGGCGTTATATCGACCTTCACGAATTCTTATTAAGATCCAATAAGAAACTTTGATTTTATTTTGGACACAAGACATGATCTTTGAGAATTAGCTTAGTTCGCATTTAAAAAAATCGAATAATTAATATTTTTAATTAAAGCTCGGACCTTTTTATAATATCAATAACCCGCCTTGGAGCTTTTTATGATCACTAATTAATTAAACGTGTGCAATGATCCTCAAAAAGGAATTCTCTAAAGTCCCATCGTCTATCAAACAAACATTTTAAAACATTTTTTCCAGTACAAAATATTTTTAGTAACCCTTAAAATTCTATGAAATCCGATTCCCATGGATTAAAAAGTTTTGCGATTCGAGCGGCGTTATTCAATTAACTCGTTGTTATGCAACAATCCATCATTTTTACTTTTAATTTTTAGCAAAAATGTCAAAGAAAAAGAATGAAATTTTAATTAAAATTCATTTTGTATGCCCAAGAGAGAGGATGGCACGCATTACGCATGGGATTCCCATTGTAACACGAGTTCACATATATATGATATGCATGTCCTGAGCGTTCGCTCATTTCGATTCAATGCAAAAATACCTCATAAAAATACGACACTCTGAAGGAGCTATATAAATTTTTTTGTCGAAAGTGCCACTTTCTCTCCCGGGGCCGGTTTGAGACAGTGTCAATTTCGTCCTCGCTAGGCAAAAAAATAGCATACACACCAAGGGAAGTAAATAAGAATGCCTCAGATCGCACGTAAATTGTCACCCGAGCCGAAGGCGAGGTCCTCCCGAGGTGTGTAATATACTATTCTGTATGTTGAGATATATGAGATTTATCAGTCCATTTCAGGAAATCACTGTAAACTAATTCATATTTCGCACAGGAATTTGCTGGCAATATTTTCTCTGCAATTAGCTTTCTATTAATTTCGAAATCTCTTAAAATTCTGAATCATCTGAAACAGAAGCAGCTAAACAAGCCATTTCCACAACTTTCGTAGGCTATTATATAATATAATATAATATAATATAATATAATATAATATCACTATCGACAAAAATTGCTAACCAACAGATATTAGCTACAAAGAGTAATAGCGCAGATGTCTATCGCGTGTGTATTTAACTCAAATAATAGTATTTAGCTATGCATGGCTTAAATCAAAGTTCTTATTATCTAATTTTTAAATAATTTATATTAGGGTAAGTGTGTCAGTTATCGTGCCCATTAAGGGCCATGCTCCAAGTTTTCGGTGAATTTAATAATTTTTAAAGAATTTTTGTATTTGGAAGGTTATTTATA
>UELU01121692.1:22955-56522 GCA_900490025.1 Megastigmus dorsalis | reverse complement strand
GAGAGAGAGAGAGAATAAGAAGAATCGCACAGGGCAAGAAGTCAAGCGCGAGCTATACCTACTGGTGCAGGCGCTGCTTCCATGAGCGCGCGACTATTATATATACGAGACTCGACTTGCAGGGCGCGTATCTCGGGGCCGCGCTTGTCATTCGCTTTGCTCCCGCGGGGCAATTGAAACTTCTCCCTGTTCCCTTCTTATACTTCATGCCTTTTGCTCCTGCTCTCTCTCTCTCTCTCTCTCTCTCTCCCTCTCTCTTATACCGTACTCCATAAGTCATCGTTGTGCATCTACGTCACATTAGTTCGCCCTCGGCTGCTGGTGCTGCTATACTACAATATAACCTTTCTGTACTGTCTTTTTCTCTTTCTCTCCCTCTCGTTACATACGTATACATACTTATATACATAGACTTTTACGCTTTCGCTATGGCAGGACGAGCCGGCAAAAGTATTTCTGCGAGAGAGCACGCGAGGACGTTTGTCATTGTCGCGCGCCTGCTCTCTCTCTCTCTCTCCCTCTCTCGCATTATGGCTGGTGTGCCCCATGTGCTCTGCTATATATATATATAGCATTCTGCTGGCTTACAGGTATTGTATCGTTATAGGGAAACGTGTCGTGAAAAGAAAAGAAAAGAGAGAGAGAGAGAGAGAGAGAGAGAGACAGTGAACACGAGCTGGTTTCGTACATATATATCTATACATGTATAGAAGATGCTGTATGTCTCCCTCTCTGGCACGTTTCTCGCCTATAATATGACTGGAGGAAAAATAAATGTGTCGGCGCAGCCGCTGTATAGGTTTCATCTGGCGCTGCTGCGTTGTGCATTGGTATGTATTATGTGGGACGGCTGGCGGGATGTTATGCGACGAGGGAGCCGAAGGCTTGCGGATCGAGTACTACGGGCGTGGAGGATGCGCTTTTATACAGCGTGATTTTCTAGCCGGCTTATATGCTCCGCTATACATATACAAGCTTATGCACGACATTCCTTTCTCCCGTCTCTCGGGCCTTTTCAATTGATTATAGAGCGGTATATTGTTGCGCTTCGATTAGAATAGTCGGGGGTGTGTCGTGCAAGGTGAGCGTGTGGGCGCATGATTGAGCTAATGTTGACGAGTAGCGATATGCGCTTTGGCTTTTCGTGGAATTGATAAGATGTTGGAATTGTGGGAATTTCATTTTCAGAAACGTGATTGTTGCAAAATGATAATATTATGGAATATCTAATGCAAAGCATTGTTTTAAAGATTCTGTAGGCGTGAGAGAAACTGGGATAAAGTAAACTTTTTAAATTACTTTTAGATAGTATTATATTGCTAGAAAAGTGCCTAATTTAATAAATTTATGTGATAGTATAATAATTTTGAAGCAAATATATATATTTAAAAGCGCGCTTTTTCTTTCGCTGATATCTTTTTTTGTGTAATATAAAACGGAAATTAATATTTAAATTTAAACAGCCTATACAGAACTCGATATAATAAGTCTTCCTGTGCTAGGTGAAGCCTATCTCATTTGTCGTTTTTTAAGTGTTTACTTAGGCATTGAAAGATAACTTTTTTTTCAGAATTACATTTTCGATTAAAAAAGTGATATTATTTTGATACTAAATTTTTTCTCCTGGTAAGACAAAAATCTATTACTCAAATTATTGCATTATAAATTTTTGGATTATAAAGTGAACGAGGTAAAGTGGTGTCGATCCCCAGCAGCAAAACAAATGAAAGAATGTAGTCCTAATCACATTTTTCAGCTTCTAGACACTCCCACTTCTATTTATAATTAGATCTTATTTGAACAGTGAATTTAAAAAAAAATAAGATAATGTGTTAATTTGACGATACCATAAACAAGGAACTTCTAATTCTAATTACCCTCAAAACAAATAATTTTCAGTTTAAAATACGCCATTTATTGGTAAATTTTAAATTATCAAAAAATTTTATAGTATACAGTGATCCTTGTATTATTTTAAATACAATATTCTTTTATATTACTAATTTAATTTAAATAATTTGTATCTTGCATAAGTACAATTGAAAGCTATACCTGTTAGATATTCATATAATATTGTGGCCGATTTATGTTTTTATACTGAAACTAGTATGATTGTTATATGATAAACTGTAATTCAGTTTATAAATAAAGTGCAAAAGTCGAATAATGGGGGAAATTCTAAATGAAAAAGTCGACTGTTTTTAATATTTGAATTCTACGTTTGCATTAAAAATAAATTTTGATTTAATGTATCCCTTATGAATACATAATATTTCAATAACATTACAGTACTTCTTTTTACATTTTACGTTACGCATTTCAAATAATAGTTTAAATTTCAATATTACTTACATCATCGATCCACATGAAATACGAAATCCACGTGCAAGTGATTAAAAAGAACAGTTCTTCTCTGGAGACGACTCTTCCGTTTTCAGACACACTCTCAAATGAATTTCAGCTGCGCTAAATGAAATGAAAGTATTTTTTTCGCGCTCGCAGAATACCTTACCATGGATACAAGATTAAACGAAATACGCAACTTTCTCGTTTTCGAAAGTTACATAATGATGTATTAATGTTTGGAGCATCGAACATTTTCAGAACTGTGTAAGGCTGTAATTAAAGACACAAAAGAGAATTTTTACATGCGAATCTTGCGAATCCGTCAGAAATAAAAGGCGTATCACTGCCATGGTGATTTTATACGAGAGTGGAAACAAATCCCCGTGTAAATCTCGTCATCGTCGGTCACATATCCATCATACACTCCATGGCATCGACATCGCGATATCCACGTGTAACTGACGTTTCGACATATTTAGAAAAGTAGACTTGTTCCCAAATATCCAAGAACAAGTCGGCGTATATCTGGTGCATATGGTGTGTAAAGTGTGATATTGTCGATTCACTTGCGCTACAGACATCGCATTACATTTCGCTGAATCGCTGTGCTGCGGATCAGGGTCGAGAATTGAAAACAAAATTATAGTGGTATTAGGAAGAAATACATTGTATTCATTGTTTTTCTACTACACGTGGATTTAAATGTTGAGCTTATTTAACGGTATTGATGATAAGATTACATTTACTTCAAAATGAGGAAGCAAAACGGTTATGATGCAGGATTTGAAGTTGTGAAATATGAATTAAAAGATCTTTTGTATGCTCAATGTTATTTTGGAGCTGAAAGTCAATCAATAAACATCATGTGAACAATTTAATTATATAAAAATGCCAAGTAAAATTCACTCGTAATCCCTACTCAAAGTCATACATTCTTCATCCGCACTTCATTTTTCGTGTAATATTCATCATCCGATAATGCATAACGAAAACAAATGAACTCTCGTTAGCCGTACACATTACACAGAAGAGGTAATCTTTTCGAATATACCAACGGCGGCAAACACATACAGAGAAAAAGCGCCGCTGCTCGTCACGGGGGCTTCGCTTGTACATATATGCGTATATATATACGTGCGCGGGCGCGAAATAGAAAGTTTCTCATATAAGCCGGGTAAATTATTATGTGCGACACGTATATCGTATAAGGATTAAGCGCAGACATTCTCTTGGTGTCCGAGATGCTTTTTTGCGCCGAGCCGACAGAAATCACACCTCGTGTGGGTCCTGCTGCGAGCGCACACACATCCTTTTCGCTCTCTCTCTCTCTCTCTCCCTCTCTCTCTCTTTCTAGCTCTCGTTCTCATGTATTTTGTCCTGCACGCGACCATATAAAGCCTTTTCCATTTTTGCTCTCTTCTCTATACTCGCTATTATTCCGTTCTCTCGCAGAGACACGAGCGTGTAGAATATGTATATAGCAGTCGCTCACAGCGATGGAACGAGATTCTTGCCTCGAGGGAGGCAAGAGGAGAAGATGCGAGTCGTTAGGCTCGCACTAAAAGGTCAGGAGGGTGAAACTGCTGCTGCTGCTACTGTTGTTCTCTATATAGTAGGAGAAAAAAAACGAGGCGAAGAGAGAAAGAGAGCAAATATTGCTGGCGGGCTCTTGGACGGAGGGTTGCTCGCGTACGTGACGGATTATATTCATTAAGCAGCCGTAATTATTAGAGATTGAAACGCGTCGCTCGGCTTTCTCTCTCTCTCTTTCTGTGTTAACGAGGATACATGCGTTTATGTTTGGTTTAGGAAAGGGTGAGAGAGAGAGAGAGGAAGGGAGCAAATGGTCCGGCGCTGCTTCACTTGTCCGCGTGTTTGCCGCGAAATGAAAAAATATATATTACCGCGGGTCCGCACGTGTTTGCTTTTCGAGTGCTTTGAGCTCGCTTCCTTTTTTTTTCCTTCCTTCCTGCGCGTACGAGAGCTCGAAATATGCGAATCCCGTTGTGCGGGCGGAGATGCTTTTTCTGTCGATTTTTCCGCCCGGCTTTTAAAGCGAATTTGACCGAGCTCTTTGTAGTGTGTGTGTGTGTGTATGTGTGTCTGTTATAAATAGAAAATGAATTCCATTAATTTTGCTTCGGAAACTTTGTTATTTCGCAAGTTAACGTAAATATTAGCCGAGGAATGTTTATTAACAGTTTTGCTCGCTTCATCTAGAAATAGCTAATTGCACTTGTTATAACTTGATTAGTCACAATTTTTGCAGTCAATTTTGTTTCTCGCGAAAAATTTAATAACTAGTGCTATTGCGCGAGGTAAGTAAACTTCTCATAGCGCGGGGAATATTAGTGTTACCGACGAAAAAAACGTAGAAATATAAATAAACGCTTTTCATGTATAATTGGAATACTTTTAAAAATTTAATTAAAAATGCGGTGTATTACGCTGACCGAGAATAATTTATATACGAACGCGCTGTAGACCGGTCGCGTATAAAAGATTAATTTGAATCTAAATAATTCTTTTTTCGTTTGTTCCACCAGAAGAGGGGCTCGCACTTGTGCTTATCCCGCTTAAATCTGCGTGCCTTGGCCAATTAAAGGTCGACAATTAATTTTAATTAATTTTCTTCATCAAGAATCTTCGACTATACCGATGCAGATATTACGGGGATATAAAGGCGCTGCTGCCGCCGCGGCACGCGCGTGCCAGAGGGGAATTATTTATGGGCTATCCATTAAAGCAGCTTTGACAATTACAATTCATGCAAAGACCTACGCACGAATGCGACATTAAGGAAATGTTAATGGTTCCGAGAGGCGGTGATGGTGTGCGGTTTGGCGCTGGTGCACAGGTGCTGCTGCTGCTGCGCCGCTTGCGTAATTCTAATCAGTAGTTCGAGTCGCGCTCGCACAGACGATGACGAGCCTCTACAAGCGACTCAACCGTTTCGACGCTCTCGCTCGGTGTGTTTGCTAATTTACTGTTGTTCCCGCATTATATCGCGCTTCATCTCTTATTTTTCCCTGTACAGCTGTTACTATTTTCCATCGTTACACCTGTATACAAATCTACATGCAAATTATAAATAATACGGTTATAATAAAACTTATATGGTACCATCACAACCGTATATTTTCCAAAAGTTAGCTCAACTAAAAAGAACTTTGGAAACACTCGACCATGACTATGCATCCTCGCACTCGGTGAATATGCGGCTTCGTTATATATCGTATACCCGCGCATACACATGCATATATATATATATATATATATACCGAAAGCGTACATGTACACTTCACCGAGAAAGAGAGGAGAAGAAGCCTCAGCTGAAATTCAAAGTGATTTTTCGATAATCTCCGCGAGAGAGCGTCGCGTGCACTGCAGTAGAAGCTGCCAAAAAGTATGGATACACGTGCACGGTGCAGGCATGCAATATTCATGCCCCGGCCAAAGTTTGATCTTGATCGGATGAGCGCGCGGTATGCCGCTGCTGCCGTTGCCGCTGCCGCTGAAAAGAAGAAGGTCATATAGCGGGCAGAAACTTAGCACAAGTCCAGCAGAGCTGTATAATGTATATACGGGCCTTGGACCGCCGGATTATACCCTATAATACATAGCGACATTTCAATAATATATATCCTCCCTAACGGTGAAATACGTCGTATCTTATATATCTTATATAAAGTCTGCCCAGTGATTAGGCGTGTCCGATTCGCGCTCGGAAAAAGAAAATTTTTCCATTATCCGGCTAATTCGTTTGGGCGATAGGCGCCGAGTTTGCAGACGCGCGCGACTCCCATAAGTATATATAGTTGAGCCTCGCTCTCACGGCTTTTCGCATTACGCGAGGTGCGTACCTATCCGTGGCCGAAAGTATAACTTCTCGCGCCGAGAGAGTGAGTGAGAGAGAGAGAGAGACTGGCTTGTAATTCCTGTGCGCGGCAAGACGCGCACGGCTACTGCGGGGATCTCGGTCGCGCCCCGTCCTCACTCCATTCTCTCTCTCTCTCTCCCTCTAGTCCCTAATCCTCGTTATATTCCGGACCGTCCATTCTATTTTAGCGAGATACAGGGAAGCGGGAGGGAGGAAGGAAAGAAAGAACGGAGCGCGTATACGCTTCCTTTTTCTCGTATTTCCGCCGACAATCGCGAGCCGAGTCGCGGCGGCCAGCAGCTGCAGCGCTATATCCTCCTTTTTTCCGCTTCTTTTTCTTCCCCGACCTCGTTCATTCTTTTACCTATACGCTCTCCTCTCTCTCTCTCTCTCTCTCTCTCTCTCTCTCTCGCTCCGCCTGCAGTATTCCGTGGCGCTGACTCTACCTGGAATCTAGAGCTGTGCGAGCCAGAGAGGAGAGAGAAAGAGAACGAAGCAAAAGAATCTCAATAAAAATTAATAGTCCATTAACGCCGCGTTGCTGGCTTCTTCTTACGCTTCTACATATATATGCTTCTCGCCTCTCCTCTCTCAGGGTGTATAGCCAGGCTATATAATACTGCTCTCTTGCTGGCTTGCCTCTTCCAATCTGGCAACATGGCGGCGCAAACTTTTCGATACCGTGCGCGCGGGCGTATAGGCGTGCGGGCACCCATCGTTATCAGCCCCCCCGAATCCATTCATCTTGGCGAGAGAGCGTCGGAGAACTAGCGGGACCGAGACTCTGCTGTGCAGCTGGAACGGAACATGTAGATGTGCAAGAAGCGGAGAGAGAGCGAGGAAAAAGCTACTGGAATGGCGAAGGAAAAAAGCGCGAGTTGATGAGCACAAGTAGGAGCTGCGCAATTGGATTACTTAAGCTTTCTTGCCCTCCAAATGGATTAAATTTCTCTTCATTCTTTCCTAGGAAGTTCACCTCCCCCGACTTTAACAAAGCTAGAGGGAATCGGTGCTTGTGCACAGCTTGACGAGGACAGTTTTTATTTTATTTTCAGTGGGTAGGTATGCGTCGAGTGTGACTAAAATATAATATTCTGTTATTTTCAAGATTCGTTCATTTCTGTATTTTTATTGCGATATTAGAATTTTCTTAGAAATATCAGCTGATTCTTCACAATTCATTTTGCTAATATTAAAGAAAGTAATGAATCCGATATTGGAGTTGATAGAAGTTATACGCAATGAATGTAGCTAATGCTTTGGCTGACCGATCACAGCGGCAAAGAGGACGATACGACAAGAGAGAGAGAGAGAGAGAGAGAGACAGAGAGAGAGAGAGAGAGAGAGGGCAGACAAATGCCTTAAACCTACCAAACTTGCCAAGCCGAGTGGGTATTTCTGGCTGATCGATCAGAGGGCCATATCTTTCGATGATGCATCTTCGGGATGACTGACCTCCTTTCTCTCTGTTATCTCTCCCTCTCTTCGCAGCTCGTGCGGCTCTGCTTTTTCGGGGCTTTTCTTTTTCTGCAGCATTTTTGTTTCTATGATTTTCGGAATCCTATTGGGTAATGCTCTTTAGTGAGAGGATGATAAAGTATGACGGTATAAGAGGATTTCCGTGGAAGATATTCGACGCTGCGTATATATTGTGTGTGTGTGCGTTTTTCCTCTTCGACTTCTTTTTTTCTACGATCCCCAGCTCTTCGCTTTTATATACAAGAGAAAGGTGACGTTCGATGCTCTTGCGATTCTGACTGATGCTTGCGAATATTTATATTCACAGATGGGGATTCTTCTTGATTTTTAATGTGTTAATGCTTTGATCAAAGAAATTGGATGGTGTTACAAAAAGAAATTCTTGAATGGTTGTAACAAGTATATAAATGATAATACTAGTTGACCAAGTGCTTTAGCTACAATGACATGTGCCCTGTGTAGAAAAATGTGCTAACAGTTTCCTTAATTTCAATCAAATTTCTAGATGTTACATAAGCATCGAAGTGTGTTCGTAGGAAAAAAATTTTGTAACCTAGGTCTTTTTTATCTATGCAGGACTAACATGTTTTTCAGATTATTCCTAGGTTTTTCCATATGATGATCTGTAATTATAAAAATTTTAATAAATGGAGGTATGAGACATGATTATCATTATACTTTTCTACTTGATGTGTTTTCTTGTATAACGTCATAAGGTAAATACTAAAATCGCTAGTGCTTTTACCTCACGTAACATTTAAGATTAATTTTGTGAAACTCATCGAGTAATGGTTTAAAGTTAGGGAGATGAAGCGTATTACTATATGATGCATTTAATTAGGAAAGTTTAGTTATGAATTATTAAATAGCTAAAATTTATTAAAATCTATTATCGTATTAGCAATATAAATTGTTAATAATAGTATTAGTGCGACGAAAATCTTATTTACAGGACCAACCCTGTGAAAAACATTTGGAGAAAACATTTTTCTAAATATGACAAGATTGTAATAAATTAATTACTTTAAGTTATCAAGTTTCTTCGAAAAACTATCTAATTTCAATTGATGATACAAATGTATAACTTATACATCATTTTTAACCCAGATTCATGTAGGAAATTTCGTTCAATCGTATTTGGATAAACGTAAGACTTTACGCGCTTTAGCAATGTTGTTACTCAATAACCGAATGATTTCCCAAAAACTATGCTACACCGCCACTTTAACTTTCATCTACATCGTCCATTTCTAAATCGGCTCAATTGATAATTGATATTTACGTCGGTAGTCAATAAAAGCGAATGTCCCCTCATTGGTCAGATCGATCCTGTCCGCATGAGCAAGAAAGATCATAATCCGAACAAATCCGCAGCATTGGCACGTTTTCCTTTTCGACGGATTTTCTTTCTCTGCGGGGCTGGCTGCGGAGCCGCGAAGCAAGAAAAATAATCGACGTCTCTCCCCCCCGCGCCGCGCCGGTCGCATTGAAAGATGGATTTAATACGGAGAAGGTGCAGAGGTAACAAAGATCCAAGAGCCAGCCGCGAGACGCGCAGATTATCCCAAGACACAATGCCCGCCGAGGAGTTGGAAATAATCTTAGATTCATTCGCGGCTAATCAGCCTTATACCTCCTCCCAAGACCGCTTCAACATTAATATCCAACAATGTCATCCTATTTCTGTGCGGCAAAAAAGATTCGGAGAGAGGGAAAGAATTGCGAAGCTCGAGTATTTGCTGCGGATTGTTTGCCAGTGGTATAAGAAAAGTTTTTTTTCACGCGCTGCGGCGGACGCGGAGATACTCGGTGTTTTTACGACGTCATTTTTAAAGCACATCAATAAGACTAGTGTTCATGGTAATCTTTCTTGTTTCTCATTATACTTAGGTATCTCGCATACTTTTCCGCATTAAGAATGATGGAAAAGTAAAATGCATTCATTGACCATTACTCGTACACTGCAAAGAATAAACTAAGTAACAAGTGAAGAACAAGAAAAAGAGGCTTGACCGAAAAGTAATTTTTCACACACACACACACACACTTACATCGGGAAAATGTACATACATCAGGCTTAGAGAGACTCAGGGAGAGAAAGATAAAAAAAGCATCTCATCCGTCTGGTCATCAGGCATAAAGTAAAGCCGTACGATGCGGACAAAGGAGAGGCGTATCGCTGCGCGATATACACGTCCCGCCGAATGTTTTCGAGAGCGTCTTCCAGAAAAGTGGTCACACGCACACACACATACACATAGTACACGTACACATCATGATTGTGACGAATGAGGGTTATCTCGGCTAGATGAGGAAGTCTCTGGTCCACGTGCAGGAATGCACTGCACGAGAGCTGGAGATTCGTTTCTGTTTGTGTATGCGCGCGTAAACGGGAGCTGCACGTACGGCCGATATTTTGACAAGGCCGGCTACAAATGCCGGCCCCGCGTGTCCAGCTCTTCCGGGGCTGCGTGTAGGTATACATACATGCTCGACTCTTTCGTGCAGAGGGGAAGCTGACGCATCACACTGTATAACGAGTGGCTCGCCAGTGCTTTTAGGCTGATGCGTCATGTAACGAGTCGTGCGCCCGCCGCGGCCAAAGTGACTCTATGGGCTCATGCGAAATACGTGCGCCGTACAGGGGGTTAATTTGAATGTTGCGTGTGTGGATTTTTTTTTCTATTTCAAGATCACTCCCGTGGCCGAGTATTATGGGATGACCGAACTTTTACGTGACTGTAGGGGAATATGTGTAAGTGCTTAATTATTATAGCAAATTTTTAGAACTGCGTTTTTGTGTTTGTTATTGTTTAGAGTATATACTAGATTAGATTAGATGAGGTGCGATTAACAGCGGCGTGTGGTGAACGTATTTTATGTTGAAAGTATAACTTTGTCGAGCAGCTGCGGTAGAAGACAAATATTGTTGATTAGCAATTACACGGGACAGACTTGTTTACACAAACCGATCATTGATAATGCTTTCATTGTAATATATACACATTGGTTTCTTATGGGATTTTCTATGTTATTTTTTACAATTAATGTCCTGAATCAATATACTACCTATACAAGGTTTTCAGCCGTTTTTAAAAGTTATTAAGAAAAAAGTAAAAGAAAAACATGAAAAATTCGTGCCGCGGCGCGATTCTATTTCACAAGATTGCTTCGTTGTGAATGTTTTCTATATAACATTAAGATCTAAATTTTAAACCCACATTCATAAGATGTAAGCAAACAATGATATATAAAAAAAATTGGAAATTCGTAAATTTATAACAGACTTTTGTCGTTTGAAGTTTCCCTTTTTAGGTTAGAATTTTTTTCAAATAAACAAAAATACCTTTTTACTTTTAACAATATACGTTGGAATCTAGAAGACTCGAAGAATCTCCCTGAATTTTTTGAGAATATTTTACTGAATATTCTTTGAGCACCAGCAAGTTGAACAGAGCTTGATGCTCCGCACCGAGGCACCCTTGGCAATATACATCCTTACCCCCAAAAAATCAAAATTACTTAAAATCAATTTTTATCATAATTGAAATTTGTTTTCTGCTACAACACGTGACTTTTGTAGTTAGCCACTATTTGCGATGACGAAAATAAAAGACACTACCCTGTAGCGGTTACGCCTAATAAACTATCTAACATAAATAAAGTTAAATATTTGGTACTCTTATCTCTTATACGAATTTGCAGCTTTCTCGAATTCGAGAATACATTGTTCAATATGGCTTTAACATACATTTTAATATCCCTTCTGAATGCATTGTCATAATACAGTATAGTCATGGCACATATAAATGTAAATGAAAGTTAATAATTATATCAAATGTAATTATTAATAATTAATCGCTTGACGTTGATAAATGTCTTTTCAACGATGAAAAGAAAATATACATAATTTAAACCTTAAGTACAGGTATTTCTCAATTGACTCAAACGTTACAAAATTCTGGTGGCCCTGAAAATCCGATTGTTTTTTTTCCCAAACGGGATTGGATAATTTAACCGCCGAATCCGTAAAGGGTACGGCCTTGTCTCTTGAGGGCGTAGACGACGTCCGTGGCGGTGAGAGTCTTCCTCTTGGGCTGTTCGGTGTAGGTGACTGCGTCGCGGATGACGTTTTCAAGGAAGACCTTGAGGACACCACGAGTCTCTTCGTAGATCAGACCAGAGATACGCTTGACACCACCTCGTTTGGCCAGAGGTGGATGGCGGGCTTGGTGATGCCCTGGATGTTATCACGCAAAACTTTGCGATGGCGCTTAGCTCCTCCTTTTCTTAATCCCTTTCCGTGCCCAGTTATTTTGATTCAAAAGAGAAGTACAATGAGCTATTCGAGGAGCTATTGCAAACAGCGAAGTGATGTCTGCAGCCACGAGTGCTGGCCCTTTTATAGGCACCAAGTTTGTCCGATCCCACCACGACCGCCACGCGTGAGGAGCAGATGCGCATTCATATGCCGGGAGTGAGCCAGAGATTTCCCCTTCCTTGCCTCGCTCAAGATATCATAAACTACATTATACTATATTTTCAGCCAATTTGACCGGGACCACTTTCCCTACTAGTGTGTGCAGGGTCCTTTCGGTACGTAATGATCATTGTTGTTGGAAACTTATGAAGTCAGTTTGTTTAACAAAGACATATTTTTAATACCCATTTGTCTTTAATTTTAACCGACGGAAGTTTCGCGACTAAGGTATCGTTGCTAGTATGCATTGAAGGATAAACAGCAAGTTTCAATTTTAGAGTAAATTAATTAGCTCGTAAACACGCATTGACATATGATTTTTTTGCTTTCATCTCTTTTTTCGCTCAAATGATTCCTTTTCAATCATATTGTTTTCGATCCGATGAGAAAATAATATTTTTTTTGTATGCGAATTAGCTTTGTTATTAATAGCGTAGCGGTAACTACCAGACGGTTCAACAATATTTTATAAAAAAACTTGAATAATCAGACCGAGTTGTGCAATGATCGTTAAAGCCGCTAATTATACCGTAAATAAATTTACGCCAGCAAAGAGAGATAACTGCATCAAATATTGCCGTGTGATTAATTGATACGTACAATTCAAGGACGTTGCGAGAAAGCTGCGCGCGGATAAATCCACTTGACCACCGACGCGGATGCGCCTGATCTCGTTTTTTCATTCATTGTTATTTAATGTGATTTGCGGGGGCAATCGATATTCTGAGGTTCTATCATCGTTTATCATAACTTTGTACATTGATTGCATACATAATACTTTTATTTTGTTTTGAGGATGTTTAAGTCGATTTGTTCGCAAAAGACAAGTTATAGTTGCCACGTGTTGGGAACTTTGAAAATGAAAATGCAATTAAATTTTTTAGGCATGAATAGAATTGATACTGATTACTGCGCATAGATGGAATCGATCCACTAGTCAAAATAACAAGGAATCGTTAAGCAGCTGCTCAAATACTGTTCCGATAAACGAACACTACACCATATATATAGCTACAGTTGGTCTAACAGATGAATAACAAATGAATGGAAACAGCTTCTTCGTAGAAAAGTTTTTGATGAAATAGGTAACTAGATTATCATGAGGGATTCGGTATAGAATATTTAAATGATTGAGCAGCGTGTTGAAAACGTTCACTCTGCAATTCTTCTCGATGAAAATATAATGTATAAAATTAAAAGCAAAATAGAATACCAAAATAGAATATTATTTCGGGGTCTGATGATACAGACATTGCACAATTGTACTTAATAAAAATTTAATGTTTCGAAATTCACAGCTGGTTCAACGACATCGGCTATAATATTTATATTTGTCGCATTAACCGTAGTTGTTATTGGCAAATAGGTTTATGAAAATTTTATATGCATATTCTCTTTGCCCGTCCTGCACTCTATTAGTCTAAAGCTTCTAGCACGGCGTACTTTGAAACAATCATAACCGCTCAGTATACGTACACATTAGGGTTCTGAGATATGCTACCACGCGATAAATAGTAGATTTTCTTACAAGGGGGAAAATGGAACTTTCGCACGTGTTAGGCATAATACGTACATGCAGAAGTTCCATTTTACACCCGTGTAAGAAATGTTTTTCTCTGTCCCTAGGCGAAGTACGTTCACTATTGTTTATAAAAAGTCTAAAACCATCGTTGCTGTTTTAGTTGTCAGTTACACTACACGGCCATGTTTTTACTTTCGCCGTAGGGTCTGTGAACATCAGCACATCAGCACCTCTGTCGGCCACTCTACGATGGTTAAATTTTTCGTCTAATCTTGATTATTATACTTTTTTCGCTGTGCGCGTTTATGTGTGTTCGATGTCCGCCCAACATTTGCAGCACGAGCGAGTGTTGCTGGTTGGGGCGGGCATCGAAAATACATGAACAAGCAGATAAAGAGGAATAGGGAGAGAGATTTTCGAACAAATATAATGTTATGAATAAATAATTTAATATTTAGTCTACTTTTACAAAGATAATAACAATTTTTATTTATTTCTATGTCATTGAAATAGACAGTTTTTTAATTATTGTTAAAAATACATGAACAAGCAGATAAAGAGGAATAGAGAGAGATTTTCAAACAAATATAAATTTATGAATAAATAATTTAATATTCAGTCTACTTTTACAAAAATAGTAACAATTTTTATTTATTTCTATATCAATAAAATAGTCAGTTTTTCTTGTTATTTTTTTTACTTATTTTAATAATTTAAGAAGTATCTCATTGACTATTTTTTACAATTTTCGCAGGTATAAAAGTTATTTGTAATGCTACTGTGGAATGTGCAATTTTCATATTTAATATATGAATTTTTAAAAAAAATTGTTGAATCTGAATTATTTTCTTTATTTTCAGTAATAATTTTTTTTAATCATTTTTATTCACATCATTCATAGGGTTTATCTTTTGTTTTTTAATTGGTGGGCCATTGGAATTATTGTTGAAGGTGAGCTTGATCGGTGGTTTTGAAGTAAAAGTCAAAGAGGCATCATATTTTGATATTGTGCTATTTGTTGCTAATTTGTCCTCATAATCTTTTATTGGTTTATTTTTAGCATCTGTAAATACTGGTTTTAGTACTAGCGATTGGTCGAATGTTGAATGTGAAACAGAATCTATGTCATCTACAGTTAAATCGTAAGAGAAATCCGCCCAGTTCAATTGTTCGGTAGATACATTTTCTTTTGTGTTTATAATTTCTATTGCAGTAGCTTTACTGGTAGATAGTTTAGAAAGTTGATAATTGTTTGTAGTAGTGCTACTTTCTCTCCCGGGGCCGGTTTGAGATAGTGGCAATTCGTCCTCGCTAGGCAAAAAAATAGTATACACACTATGGGAAGTAAATAAGAATGCCTCTAATCGCATATTCGTCACCCTTTCCTCCCTAGATGTGTAATATACTATTCTATATAACCATGACAGACCTTGTCCGATACCCATCCTCCAAGCTGTTTCACCTTGCACCTGAGTCTGCGAGGAGTGTTGCCCCTGTTATATGATAACGATGTCCAGTATATCTCTTTGGTTCTTTTAATCCTAAATATGTAGCTATGAGTTGAGGTATTTCATAGATCTTATTAATACCAATGACTTGGTGTAAGCATTTCCCTTCTTGATGGCGAATGAAAAATCTATTAGTGAAGTGCTTACTTGGTCTTAATGAGATATACTACTTGACATGATTGTAGAAAAGGGGTCCGATAAGCAACTGGCGAGATGCATTTATTGTACTACTATTGTAATCGTTTTTTGTAGATTGGATTGATATTAAATACCTATTATTATTCAACTCTTCAACATCTTGCACATTCAAATTTACTATTTCGTCACATCTAAGTACTCCACTAATTCCAAATATAAGGATGACCTAAAAAAAGAAATTACAAGTAATTAAAGTGTAAGAGTTTTATCATTTTTAGAAAAGTAAGTATTAATATTAACTTTGAAGGCTAAATATACATGATTATCTGCTTCCTTTATGAATCTTTTGATTTTCTGCCATTTTAAAACTAATGATTTAAGAGGTTTATAGCCTTTGGAATTACTTTTCAGTATAGCTTTCAAAGTCAAAAATTTATTAACGTCAATCTGGTCTTTCGCATTTAAAGTCTTCTTTAACATGCACCATATGCTCTATAACGTTGAAGGTCTCAATTTTTCTTTTAAGCTAATAAAGTACATGATCATATTATTTTCATGACAGCTTGAAAGATGTTTTTTGTTTTCATTCAACCACTTTTTGTATGATTCGTACACTTGTAAATATCCATCTGAAGATTTCTTTGGTAGCGTCTCACTATTTATTATTAGCTGTGCTTCTTTATCGAAATCTCTTACAACTTCTTCGTCTGTAGAATAATCATCACCATCATCATCAGACGATTTGTATACATTTTCCATGTTGTTATTGTTAAGAGATTTTTCAGATTTTTTTCACTACACTATTTAGTTGAACACAATGATGTAGTTTGTAGGTTAGATTACTAAAAAATATATCAGTTAAATTTTCTGTGCATATATATGCTCAACGTTAATCAAATATTACGATAATCTTACACATTGCCCCAGTAATAATAATAAAGATTTAACAATAAAAACGTTAATAATATCTAAAGTGAGAAATAAAGTATGTGTTCGTTGGTGCGTCCAAGATTTTTTTCACTGCACTTAAATGCACTTTTTATTTTAACACAATGATGTAGTGTTTAGGTTAGATTACTAAAAAACATATCAGTTAAATTTTCTGTGCACATATATCAACGATAATCAAATATTACGATAATCTTACACACTGCGTCAGTAATAAAGATTTTACAATAAAAACGTTAATAATATCTAAAGTGGTGAATAAAGTATGTGTTCGTTGATGCGTTCGGGCGTTGAGTTAGTGGCTCCGCGTCACTAGCACCACCTCATAGAAAGCAGACGGAATATGTTTTGGCAGTAGATAAAAGTGTTACTTTTTCTATAGCCTAAGCGGACGGCGGAAGTACGTACTTTTGCCCAAGGGATAGAGAAAAGTACTATAAGTTAGTTCAAGAATTTTAAGTATAATTATATGATGCTTTTAATTGCGGCTTAATAGCGGGAAAATATTTGTCAACATGTGTTTATTAAATTAAGTTAGAATTTCTTGTTTTGAATTTATAAACAAACAGATTACAATTCAGTTTTATCAATACACCTACTCTAAATCATTTTATTCTGTTATTGCTCATGTTTAAGTTACAACCAATTTTAACGCGAGTTTTTCATTAAATTGTAACAGCAATAAGAAATGTCTTCAGGCATATCCATTACACAATCTGTGTATTTAGAAACTGAAAGTAAGTCGCGAAGATAAATACTGCTACAAGGAATGACAGGAACAGCAGAGCGGGGGGAGCGAGAGGCGAGAAAAAGCTGGCGACAAAGTCAAGATGACGAGGAGCGCGCGAGCTGCGCCACTTGTTCTCGTTACAATTTAAGGGGGGCCGCATTAGCTTCCTCGCCCTCCGACTTGTGATTATGGGGTCTAATAATCGTCGCTGGGGTATACGTAATATCCGGGCTGCGTTCCGTTTCCTTCGCCTTATTCGCGTTACAGCCTCCTTCCATGTACCCACCGCTTGTTCCGTCTCTATCTCTTATGCTGCCGCTGAGGAAGGCGAAAAGTATGCCGCCGGGTAATATTATCGCAATTGCACTGCGCCTCGTTTCGTCTGTTTGTTTTCCTTTACGATAATTGATGATGGGAGACGATCTGCTTGATTCCCACCTGTACCCTTATTAGTATTAATCATATCGAGATTTCGCGAAAAATGGAATGAGAAGCGAGTTTTGATAAAGTTGTGCTTTGAACTCGTTGCTACATGGATAACGTAAGTTTGAGTTGTTGATTTTTGTTCAGCAAGCAAGTTCACAATGATTTTTTCAGAAATCTTTGTTTCTTTATTAATGCGCCATTAATATTTATAAATTAGTTTGCAAGTAAAACAATTGAAATAAAGTGAATCAAACATCAATATTTATTCGGTAAGTAAACATTGAATTCTGTAACAAGAATATCTTCTTTTTTACTTCATAATGATGTGTTCGAAATGATTTTCTGTAGATCAGCCATGTCGAATAATATTGTTTTTGACAATATATGCACATTCGTATTGTATACGTGTATATTGTATACATGTATATATAAATAACACTTTACAATCTGGTTATTTGCAATTAATGAGATTCACAAATGTTACGTTGTGTGCAACTTTTTAATCCTTTATGTGAAATAAAGCTATTCGTTATAAGTTTATGCAAAGGCATTTGATTGCATATACACGATATTGCGAACCAAATCTGCACATTGAGAGAAGAAAAGGTTTTCAATTTTGGGAAAATGAAGATTTATTTGCAGTGAAGATATTCTAGAATTACAAAGTAAACGAATAGATTTTAGTAACAGAATTAATTTTAGATGAAGTTTAGAGAAATTCATCTATACAAATCATTCACAGAAAGTTTATAACGTAATTGATTTGAATATATGCGTAAACAACATATGAGTTGATATATAAAAGATTGATTATTGAATTGTGCGAGGAATTATTCTACACAAACCAGGTATTCAAAGGAAAAATCCGCCATAGTATTAGTTTATTAATAATAGTATCAGATTCAATGCTTTGTTTACGATAGCCTTCAATGCAATTAATTTGTGATAAATAAGACATTAAAATCAGAATTTAAAAAAGTGATGCTTTTCAAAAATCTTGAAAGAGAAGCAGAGAGAGTGAGAGATAGAGTGAGAGAGAGAGACTCAGCTTAATTGTCAATTTCTTAGGGTTTCTCAGCGGTTTGTCTCTGTTTCGGGACACAGCGGGAGCCAGAAGCAAGGTAGCTTTGAAAGCCAGCAGCGCAGCTACGACAGGAATGCATCGTCGATATCGACCCGTCTGCAGTTGAAAGCCGACGAAGCTTTGAAATCTGAGCTTTATCCTCTGTTTCCTTCCCAATGTTCTACATGCTCGTCGACTGATTTAGCGAAAGCTAGCAAGGCGAGGCGAGCGAGATGACAATAACCCTCTCTTCTAACTCTCTCTCTCTTTCCTGTTAAAAAAATCTAGATGGAATTCCACCTGGAAATCCGCCTAGAAATCCACCTTGGGTTTTAAACCTAAAAACTCTAAAAAATTTAAATAGAATTCCAGACAGAATTCCAGGTGAAACTCTTAAAGTAAGATTTCAGGTGGAATTTAGATGCATTTCCATGTGGATTCGACGTTTTTTTTTCAACTAATAAAGAAACATAAAAGTTTACATAGGTTTGATGCTTTTAATTAGTATTACTATGCGAATAATAACACCCAATCTGTAGAACTAAACATTTATTTTCGAATTTTAATATATTTAATCAAATTATAAAAAGTTAGATATTTGAATATTAAAGTTTAGTCTTTTTGTTTTCGTGTTATCATTCGCATAGTAACACTAAAGAATAGTACCAAACCTATGTAAAATTTAATGTTTTCTAATTAGTTAAAACAAAGCAGTCCAATCCACTTGGAAATCCACCTGGAATTCCACCAAGAGTTTCACCTGGAATTCTGTCTGGAGTTCAATTTAAATTTTTTCCGTAAAACATTACCCAAAAAAGTTTGTTCCAAAACACGAGGTGGATCTCCAGGTGGATTTCCAGGTGGAATTCCATCTGGATTTTTTCAACAGGCTTCGTCTCTCGATCTCTTCCGTTAAAAGAGGAATACTTCTTTAAAGTAATTATTGAAAACTAATTAAAGTGCTACCAACGGGAGCCGCGATTCAAGCGTGAACTCGCAATGAATGCCCAGTTCAAGCGTTTGCAGCGCATCAGCGGGACAAACGAACGAATTTTTCAGACTCTCCGTTACCGAGTTTTGATTAAGTTTACGCATGGAATGGGACTATTTTCCGGTCAAACATCATGCAGTGCCTCTCTGAATAGTATTCGAATTGAGCATATAAATCACGTACTTTATGAAATTTTCTAAACGAATTTGGTTGAAACTCGAGACTCTTATTATTATTATTATTTTGCTTCTGTACATGAACATCTCGCGAGCGTCAGATAACCTTTCCGTCTAATCCTGTTTCGCCAATATTTTTCCGCTGGGATAGTAATCGCGTTAAATTGTCTTAGAAAGTTATAACGCCATATAGACGCATCCTGTGTACACCTCGAGATAAAAGTTGGAATCTTTCTTTTATTTATCTCGAGGCTGGTACAAGTGCCTCGCGCGCGCGGATTTGTCCGCTCCACAATTGCTCTTTGTCAAGTTCGTAATCGAAAAAGGGGTTAGCTAGAGAGGAAAGCAGGGAGAAATGAAATCTTTCCGGCTTTCGATCTCTGTACTCTCGCTTCATATATATATATTTGTGTACAGTACCAGCAGCAGCATGTACGCCTTTTTATCAGCGACGCTGTAAAAATATATAGACTCTGGCGACATAAAGGAATCCCGATGTACAATGAAGTATCGTCCGATCAATTCTTCGTGCTTGATTCGTAGAAGAAGTCGAGTTTCCGCACTGGAAGTATCTTCGCTCAGCTCTTGCAGCATTCTCTCGCTTTTCATTTACGCCCGGAACACTTTGTCCTCGTGAATTTACGCGTTTATTGCAATTTCACACCCATCATTTGGAAAAGATCATTGCTAGTAACATAAGTCGCAACTATTTAATTATCTGTCACTTAATCGAGGCGTATCGATTAAAAATTGTAGCTAATACCAATTTTAATTTCAAACGTTTTTCAAGCTTTATATTCGAATATAAATTGCTGTATTAAATAATATATAAACCAATGACCCGTAAATTGAATTAATTAATATCCTAGTTCTACCTTGAGTTTATCAATATATAATTTATAGATTTTTTATTGCTCTTTAAATAATTGGGTTAATGTTTTGGGTTTGACCCAGTATGGACTAAATCTCTAAAATAATTTAGGAGTACGGAAGTTATAGATCGATTGGAACAAAATTTCTGCTTGTCTGGTTTTCTGCTAATAGAGGCTCATACGACTACCGAGTTGCCCAAACTTTTAATCAGGACTTGTTTTTGTTGGTTGAGGAGTTTTTCCTTTAATTTTGGTGAATAGCTTATACCTCCGGTTCTATATCACCTACGAAATACAATATTTGCACTTCCAAAACGTTGCTGTATAATCAAATAAGACAAGCAGAAATCTGATTCCTATCGGTCAATAGCTTTTATACACCTCAAATAACGCATATATTATAAATAAATTAAGAGTCGAATCACGGAAGCGAATACTTAAGTAATCAGTCACGCAAGCATATCACACTGGCCATAAATTTGGCCTTTAAAAATAAGCTTACGAGCCATTATAGCAATTCTGGCAAACCTGTTTCGCATTTGCGTAGAACTCGCGGTTTTAGATTTTATAGTAGACGCGCGTAATGCCCCCGTACGCGCGTGCGCGAGCGTTCGCAGGCTAAACGAGGATACTGTGGAAAACAACAATTTCAATCCTTGAGGAACTCGCTGCTTTTTGGCGAACAATAAAATTCGTCATTTAAAACTAAAGCACGAGCCACTAAATTTCCGTGAAAAATGAACGTTCTTTGCCACTTTCGCCGGGCGTATCATAGCCGTTCGGTATACACATACGCACTCGCTTGCGCGCTCGCCACGGCTCTCGCAAATATACATGTTTCTCATCTCGTATTTGCCAACGTATTCATTTGCCAGTATTTATGTTCGCAGTTATGCCCAGAGGCCGTTCTCTAAATTCCGTTGATGAATTTCGCTTTAAAGTTCCTCGTGGCCACGGAAAAGCTTTACCCTCTATACCCCAACTACCCCCCCCCCTCCTCCCTTCCCCGACTTTTCGCCTCGCTTTTCTCTGCGGATCTCGCGCGTATTTTATCAAAGCGCTTGCTGTTTTAACGGACCTACTGGAGAAGCTTTTGCTGCCGCTGCTGCTGTTACTACTGTGCTGGTGCTGTGAAATACAGAGTCGAATATTTAAAGACAGATGCTTTGTTGCACTTGTAGTGCGATAAGATTCTTATACTGGTATGGTCAAATGAAAGGACATGCTAAGGACACTGAGGTAAAGTGACCAACTGGAACAGGTTATGTATGGAAATATTTACATAATTTATCAGGATAGGTAGTTCATACTTTGTTATAGATAACTAACAAGTTTCTATATTTGATTTTTTATAGTACACGAATCCTTTACAATTGAAATAGGTACAAGTTCTTAACAGGCATAAAATATTAAATTAGTTTTATCTTATTATTAATTTCGCATGTTTAATAAATATTATCTATATATAAGATGTATTAAACATGTGAAATATGAATATTTTGTCTCTTAATATTTTACGTGTACCCGTAGGTAAATATTGATAGTACAATATATATTACACAAAATATTTAAATAATAAATGCGTATGAAAGAATCGCTTTCTATTAAGTACAACGTAGTTTTCGGTATTTTAATAAATAAAGTTGTTAGTTGTTTCATTTTGTATCTGATAATTCAGTGGAATTATGACATTCGAAATGGTGTTATTAATACAAAGCCGCATGTGTATATCTGCATACTAATGTACCTTTTATTAATTATACCAACTGGCATGGGTGTATGCTAGATGAAAATACTTGGCTTATATAAAATTTATCATTATGTTTTATATAATAGTCTTTACATTTAAAATATTAGTAAGTAGTGTAAGGAACAGTTTGGTCAGGCAATATTTTCTATTATTAGTTGCATTAGTATTTTAAAAATATATATATTTATACCAATATTATGGTATTTTAAATCCCATAGCATTTATATTTTTATTTATTTATTTATTTATTTATTTATTTATTTAACCAGAGTAAATACATTACATTACAAAAGGTAATCCAGCCGAGGAAAACCAATTCCTGTTCGCTGGTCCGGCATACAATAAATACTTAAAAACTAAACAAAAACAAACTAAAAAGCTAACTCTTTGGTAAGTGATTTACGACTTTCTCCGTTTAAACAAAACAGAGATAGTGCAAAACACTTACAGACCTAAACCTACTTAAAATCTAAATCTTAAGACTAGAACAAGAAGACAATTTTGTCATAACATTTCATATATATTTTCAATTTTTAACATTATTTATATTTTTATTCGATAATTAATTTAATTTTCAGCCAATAATGGATATTTTAATTAGATATTTATACCATTTCAATTTCAATTCCTATCAACCGTTTTTCCTAATCCACTCTATTAGCTTATTAGAAGACTATTTTTTTATCTATATCTAAAGTTTTAAGCTCATTTGGCAATCTATTAAAGAACTTTATCGCTTTAATTATACAACTTTTTCCACTTACAGTTTTACACATTTTTGGCAATTGTATTGCTTTGTTTCTATAGTTCTACTACTATTTTACTTATTTTACTATATTCTACTGAAAATTTAATTAGATAAACAGTTAACATGAAGCTATTGATTTAAATTATTAACTGTTAGCTTACACCGGTTGTAGACAAATGTAATAATTTGCTAATTATGGTATAAAATGATTTAATTGCATTATTACCTTGATTACGCTATGGATTATTTGATAATGAAACGCATAGCTTTAGTAAACATTTTACTAATACTAATAACGAGATTTGGTCAGAAAGTTTCAAATACTTCTCTGTCAACGTACTAATCCAAAAACTATAATTATATCGCAGCATATTATCCGCAAGCAAGTACTACGAAATGGAAGCTGCGATACGCAAAGTAGAAAAGGGTCAGAAAGAGGAAAATAGATAATAGATGCTCTGTATGTCTGTACATGTGTGTGTGTGTGTGTGTGTGTGTGTGTGTGTGTGCGTGTGTGTGTGCGCGCGTTTGTGTGTACGAGAGCAGAAGAGAGGAAGAGAAAGGAAAATGGTTAAACGCAAAGTTCCATTTAGAGCCTTGTTTGATGCTATTTTACGTATTCATTCACTTTTCCCCGCGTTAACAAAAGAACGAGTGTAAATGGATAGGATAAAAGGGGTAAAAAAAGAGAAGAAGCACAGCAAAAGGGACGAGTATGTATATATATAGAGTAGCGAAAACCCGCACGGCACAAAGGTGATAAATTCGTGCTCGAAGTTATCCGCGACGCGTCTGATGGGAGTACGCAGTGTTGCTCGATGGCGAAAAAAATTTTCAACTTTTTGTCCCGACGGTTATCTGAGAGCTGAAAGCCTAGGCTGTGGCGACAACAACGAAAAAAAACGCACGCGGTCGTAGCGGCACACGAGAGTTGAGGCCAAAGCGGCATCAGCTTTGTAAATTAATGAAATATTCATCGGGATTTATCGCCCGTAAAAATTGCAACCTACTCGTTTGCGTTAAAGTTTCGCCAGGTAAACTTTGCCGAAGTATGCGCGCGTAAATTATGATCGTAGAGCAATGAGAGTAACAAAAAAAAGGTCGGCGAAATTGCTTTTGTGTTTTTTTTTGTTGCACTCGAGGACTTTTATTAAGGATCTTGCCGTTTATTAATTTCGACTATATACTAGGGGGGAAAAAATAACGATGGTTAAAGCTTTTGCAGTTGGAATTCGATATTTTGCACGAAAATGTAATTTCATTCGTTTTTTTGATAAATAAATTTCTACAATTTCACACGTAGAGTTGATTCATATTATTTTTGTTTTATTTCAAGTGCACCCTTTTATACTGATATTCAATTATAGAAGAATCTTTTTACATGAAGAAGTATTATGAAATGCGCATGTAAATAATGTTTTTATGGGATCCAGAATCAATTTTATAGTACTTTTAAAATAAAAATTTTATTATTTTATTTTGGTATACCATATAAGTATAATTTGTAATATAAAACGTGAAACGTTGTGGATAATGGTGATCTTCATTTTGAATATTCATTGAATTAAGTATGCTTAAAATAAATTTGTATTTGAATTTGACGTACAGTCAAAAGACCAGAGTAAGGAATAAAAGTTTCCAAATACAAACTCACTTGACGAGTGCTTCCCTTTATTCATGTTGTCGAATTCTCAGTTTCCTCGCGACCGATTCTCGATTCTTTCTAATTTTGAGTGGTTTCTGTTTGCACTTTGCGTATATATAAAATCGCTCTTGACCTTTTTCCAGACCAGCTGCTGCTGCTGCTGCTGCTGCTGCATTCATTCTTGATTTCGTTCCAAATTATTCAATGGCTTTCCGAGCTCGTAAATGTGCAGAAAGTAACTTTATCGTGCAGATGTTTGGTTTGGGTCAGGGCTTTCATCCGTCAAGGCGAAATTAATACTGCCGATTGGCACCAGCGGTGCCACATAACCTAAATATCTCTCTTGATTCCAATGGATATTATCAAACTGAAAATAAATTGTTAGATAGGCGTATTGCGACAATCGATACGTTATGCTTATCCGGCTGAAATCCTATCTGAAATAACAGGTTGTTGCATTAAATATGCTTTTAATGTAGTTATATATGTAGTTATATATGCATTAAATATGCACTTTTTGTTATTGTTAAACCATATTTAAGGATAATATTATGTAAAGGCTGAATTAATGTAATTTTCATTTATTAACTAAAACGCTTAGGTACCAGAAACTGCAGATAATAGCCGTATACCTTTTTCTAGAAATTCTGGAATATGATAACCACTGCATCATCGTTATGGTAATATTCTCGTATTATTAGTAATGCATTAATTACCATAATGAGTGTTATGATAATCATTTCTCATTAGGACCTTCCTCCTTTTACTATTTTGCAATTCAAGCCAAAAGTCGTCTGCCTAAAGCGCTGCTTCAAAACAAAATTGATCAACATGACCTAATGAAGCTGAGGAATGATTTAGATGTAATTTTAATTAGGTTCATAAAGTGAAAGCGGGGAAGCGTCAGGGGGTAAGGAAAAAGGTGAAATTTGTAGAAAGTGCTTCGGGGAGGTAGGTTTCGCGGGATAGAAGAGCTACCGGCACGTCGCGCCTTGCGACTTTTACGATCGCCGTGCATGAAACTAATCTACACGCGCTTGAATGTTCTTTCCTCGTCTCCATGACCTCCCGTATCTATGCTCTCTCTCTCTCTCGCTCTCTCTTTCTCCCACTTTATCATCCCCATTTAATTCCTCCTCCTCACCTCAGCAGCGAAACTTAGGCATTGCGGATGATAAAAGTGAAATGAGATTTTTTTATTACCGTCCGCGAGTACCGCTATACGAGGTTAAATAAAAAAAATTACTGTATTGGACTTTATTATATCGTTATTGCCTCGCTCTTGATTTGTAGTCAGCAGTAGTGTATAGTGGGAGAGGCCGAGATGATCCCGCTTGCCCCGGGATTATAGAACTGTTGCCTCACTTTCCGCTGTTAGTATAAATCGAAAATACTTTAGTGCTCCAACTTTTTTTTCCTATGTCCAATATTTTTTAGTGTCAATATTTTACAAGAGTTCCATGTTAAGTATCAAGTTGTACACAATTATCCAATAAATAAATCAATAAGGTATTTAATAGGATATCAGCTTAAATATATAAGAGAATGTTTACAAGTAAATGCTATTTTTTAATTAAGGGGATGCAGTAGCGACAAACGTGCTTTTTCTTTCGCTGATATCTTTTTCTATTTACAACGAAAATTAATATTTAGACTTGAGCGGCGTAGTGCTCGAAACAATGAATCATCCTGTGCTTGCAGAAGTCGATCTGATTTGTCGTTTTTCCTATTAATTGGAACCAGTAAGACGCGTTTTCGCATTAACAGCTAACCTCAAAATTACGGTTATATCTATATGTGTTTATAACTTTTAATATTTATAATTTTGCGTAATATCGGGACTTGGCCGGCGTAGTACTCGTTGCTATTAATCATTTTGTGCAAGATGGGGCTTATGAGATTTATCATTTTTTAAATTAACTGGAACATAGAAATAGATCGAACCACCTGAGGAGGGGGGACGCTACTGCTTCCCCTTAATCTTTATTCCTACACGAGAATCAGCATAGTGAGTGCAATCAAATACCACGTTTTCCATATTTAATAGGTAGATTAATAAGCTAATTTATATCCTTAGCAAATTTCATAACAGAGACGGTGAGACCTACTTTTTCGCTCAAGTCCATGGATTAAAATAATTACTACATTTTCAGTATAATGCTGTTTACATTTATGATTTGCCTTCTTACAAGAAAGTTCTACATTATCAAAATCAAATTGTACGACGATATGATTGCTACAATTTATCAATGGATCGCTTTAATTAATAACCAATTAAAATACCTGCGGCGTTATTGAGGCGAATGAATTGTAACATTTTTATTTGAAATCAATATTCAGAGGCAATAATTTAATTAAATTCTGCCTGCTTATCAAAAATACAAATCGTATTCTTTTAATCAATCAATTTCCCTGACTGGCTTTGATTGAAATTGCCTGCAAATTGCATATTCCATGTAAAACCGGATAATTGTAAACACAATGGCGAATAATTTCCATTGTTAAGAAAATTTAAATAATAATTACAATAAAATCGCATAAAAGAATTGCAGGAAGCATTTGTTCCCTATATATATATATATTCTTTTATGCGATTTTATTGCAATTAATATATATATATATATACTTTGTCTCTAATTTTAATTGTAATATATATATATACTTTGTCTCGAGTAAAAACTCGGGTAAAAAAACCTGACCGAGAAAGGACAATGTTTAGGGGGGGAAAGTGCAGGAGCCACTGAAATTAATCAGCCGGGGCATGAAAGTGCGAGGACGGGCGGGCTAACGAAATAAGCGGGGCTGCACATAGGTATATACAAACCGTTTGCTCACGTTTATACGCGAATTCAGCAGGCCCGAGATCTCGCGCGCAGTTAACCAATTTCTAATCACGAATTCCCGTAGCGAGGCGCGTGCCGGCGCAGAGGGAGCTCTGCCATAGAGGATGAGGATGAGGATGAGGAGGAGGAGAAGGAGGAGTAGGAGGGGGAGGAAGAGGAAGAAGGGGGTTGAGTAAATGCTGATACATACGCTCGGGCGCCGTTTTCGGATTGTCTTGGAAATTCAGATTGTGGAATTCAATGCTTCGCTCGGGAATGTCAAGATGTCGCCTGACGTTGTCCTACTCGTCGACTCTTCTCTCCTCGCCCTCTCTCTTTCTCTCTCTCTCTCTCTCTCTCTCTCTCTTGGTTCATCATGTATACGCGGCAGGATTTTGGCGAGTTAACTAGGCTGCCCGAACGAAAATGCTTGTCGTGTTTTCCTTGCATTCGGCGCGTGCCCTCCGATGAGCGTGTGGCTGCATATGAAGCCGATGATGCTATGTTGATTAAAATTATCCCCGAATCGAGGGCGAAAAAATGCAGGAATTCCCGGAGGTATTTTTGCTTTAATGAACGCGAGCACCGGCGGCAGCTCTTCAATTATTTTTGGTCAATTCGCGATCCCAACTTCTTCGAGTTGAAACGATGTTTTCAGACTTTTCTGGATATGCCAGTTATATCCTTACTCTATTTGACATTTTTCATATCTGGATGATTCTATTGAAAGCCTGGACTTGGTTCTAATTAGGTATTCTTATATGATTCCTTTATTTCAAAACTTTCTAAAGCATTCTTCTGACTTTTGCTTTAATTTTGCAGAATAGTTTTTAGGATCAATTGCACTGTAATTAAAGTAAAATTAATGAAAAGAATTCTTTTTAGTAAGGACAAAATAAAATCAGTTGCAGATTTAAACTCAAATGCGATAATTAATAAAAAGTCTTGCAAGTTCATTTCTTTTTTTGAGCTCCCTCTTTTTCAAATAAGAAATCTCAAAAATAAAATGAACAGAAACCATGTAAAATTAAAGTCTTAATTAAATTTTTGCAAGGAACAAAATGACTTTCATACTTTTGTTATAAAAAAAAGTATTAATTACATTTCATTAAAATTCCTTAAAAGTCACATTAAGATCTTTCAATTAAATAAAATCAATGGATATATTCATTGAAACTCATTAATTTTTCTAATGCCATTAGTCTAAAAAAATGAAAATCGTAGTTGATCGATTATCTTTGATCGACGAAAAAGTTGAAAGGTTATCTTCATCCGTAAGTTTTGAACGGCAATTACAGAAACTACATTTTGCTATTCATTTTTTTGTATACTTTTCGTTCTATTTGCGATATTATTGGAATGCAAGGATAACAATCAATATCTCAAAGATCATGGATTTCGAAACTATGAAAAAAACTTACACATGTTTATATCTGCACGTACGCGCGAATTATGCGGAAGCTTGTGAACGTATGCAGTCAAAACACAGAGGGGCGCGCATCCCTCAATTCCGAGTATTTGCCTGCACGGCAGCGTCAATCCTTTTACAGCTGATTACCTTACTCGCGGCGCTTTGTTTGCTTTCTCTCCCGCTCCAGCAACATCTATATAACAGAAGCCTCTCTCTCTCTCTCTCTCTCTCTCTCTCTCTCTCTCTCTTTCTCTCTGTCTTGCTCGAGTTGTTGTTGCCGCCGCCGCCGCTGCTGCTGCTGCTGCTTTAATCGAGACAAATTACTCGGTGCGCACGTGAGTCGTGACTGAACGAGCGACGGAGGTCACGGATCAGGAATAACTCCCCGAGGCTAAGAGCCTAAGAAAGCTTTATCTTACTTGCATTTCATTCTTTCTTGTTAGTCGCAGCTCTAAGCGGCTGTACTTAGGACTGTCATTTTTGTTAATTAGCGTGTAAGTAGATAACGTGCAATTGGTTTTGCTCTTTTTCGATTTCTCTTGTTAGGTACGTAGAGGATCCTTCATCAGCTTCTTAATTGAACTGTTCGAAATGTTTATCTAATTCTAATTTTTAAAAGAATTCTAATTTCGCGGGGTAGTAATTCATGGTACCTAAGGCGATGCCAAACAAATGGTTTTATCGTTTATAAATTATTGACTTCTTTAATCAACGAAGTAGAATTAAATAATATTCCATATAAGAAAATCTAAAAGTATGTATAAGATTATTCTTGACCTACACATTATACAAATAGCACCGCGGTCTAAAAAAATTGTGGCGCTCATTCCCAACTCGCCGATCGAATCTCGCTGTACCTCATAATCATTTTTAGTCAAGCGCCTCCCGTCGTTTCTTTACATTCGGAATAGGTTATTCAGAGTCTCGAGACATTCTTCCTCAACTGCGAGCCTCGCCTCATCCCTCTCCACTTTATTTGTCAGTCATGCGATCGGAATGGAAGAGAGCGGCAGAGAAAGGGGCGACAGAGCACACCAGCAGCCAAGAGAAAGAGAGGGATTTGTAGGAAAAAGCTGCACTGGCCCATACACGATTTCGTCGCGGAGTAAAGAGAAGAGCTGCAGGGCCAAGGTCTTGGACGGATCATCGGGTATGAAAGACGCGGAAGACGCGGATCTGTGCGGCTATATGCGTATAGGAAGGAGGGTATAGAAGCGGAAGCATCGTGAAACCCCCGCTGAACTCTCTCTCTCTCTCTCTCTCTCTCTCGGGAATCGTAGGATTTGTCGCGTGGCGGAGCTGGAGAGGAACATATCCAAGCGTGTAAGCATTCGCGCCTGCACTGGCGGATTTCTCGACTATGTCCGCGCCTCTGTATATATATATGGTACAGGAGTGATCGATCGTTCGGCTGCATGGGGGAAAACGAGGGGTCGATGCGTGCGCGAACGTTGCGGCTGCAGCGCGGGGAGAACGATCCGCAGCGAGAGGACGCGATCCTGTGGGAGAGGCCGTATAATACCGAGGCGCCGACGCGACGACCGCCGGATATTAAGAACGTAACGATTTAGGGGAGGAGGAGGAGGAGGAGAAGGAGGATGAGGATGAGGATGAGGATGAGAGAGATTCTTTACGCGACTCCATTAGTGACTTTATAAATTGAAAGCGATTACCGAGCGATGACGACGTTGCGGGGCAATTTTTCTCGAAGCTGTTATTTGATTCTTATGGCTTTTGCTCCTATTCATTATCGCTCACCCTACTCGCCCCTATTTCTCTCTCCCTCACTCTCTATCCTCTCTATCCTCTCTATCCCCTCTATCCTCGTTTTCTCTCTTTTTCCTTCTTTATTCGCGCTCTGAATTTATGGACGGAGCATTCGTAACCTTGGAATCCGTCGATATATCGAACGATCTCTCGATGCAAATGAGTCTTTCGGTGGACAGCAGGTTCTTTCGCGTGAAGAAACTTTAATGGTATATTTCGTCTTGAAATTTGAGAAAAATCTGTGCAATTGCTTTATCTTGTCGAGCAGATTCGTTCGATTTTGAAAATTCATACATTAAAATTGGATATGAGATATTTATCGAGCTACCAGCGTGAGTATAACTTATACTATACTACAGATGTCCCTATTGAGTCAGTTCTTTATTCATTAATGACTGTTATATATCCTAGGATTGACCCGTATGCTTAATTTGTTTCTCCAGTTTATACTTGTTTATACTTGGAAGAGAAGAAGATAGAGGAAAGCAAGAAAAGCTGCTGGCGCCGTCGCTGGTGCGAAGCTGTAGGAGAAATGGATGAAGCAGAAGAAAGAGGAGGAGGAGGAGGAGGAGGAACGAGAGTGAACGGCGACGATGAACGCTGCGGATTTGTCGCGGTAAAACGAGAAAAGAGAGGGCTTTCCACTTCCGCCCTCGCCGGCTTCTCTCTTTTTCCGCTTTTCCTCCGCTCCCTGTCTGCTTATAAAAAATGATCGATCGCACGTGAGATGAGCCTATGGCGTAGGCGTACGGAACTCGAGATCAGTTCCACTCCTCTCTCTCTCTCTCTCTCTCTCTCTCTCTCTCTCTCTCTCTCTGCTTCTCTCTATCTCTCGCTTCGTCAGATATATATGAGGAGCGCGTGGTATAGATTTCTCCGGCACGAGGCTGAAAGTCACACTGTATCAAAAAAAAAGGACCTGAAACCCTCGTGGCTTTTCTTTCTCTTTTTCACACCCCCTCTTTTTCTCTTGTTTGTTTTTCTCACCGCTTCTACTTTTCAGCTCAACGAAATATATAGAAAAATGTTCGGACGAGCTTAGCGTCATGAGAATTTTGGCCCTGAAATGCTCGGCGAGCATTATGGAGGTACGAGAAGAAAGTCACAACTCTGTGTGCATTAATCATTCGACTGCAGGATGCGCATAATGATAAAAACTTGTTTGGTCGCCGTAAATGATTTCTATCACACGTGCCACACTCAAGTTAAAAATCGGATGAAGCTAATGATATCATCGATCGTACTTGGATTGAGATTATTTTTTTTAAGCTCACTATAGTCGAAGACCAAGATTTATGGATAAAAATATTCTGTTGTACAACAGAATGAAGATAAACCTTTTGGATGTATATAATTAGTTCTAACTTGAAGGATTATACATGAATTTTGTGTTGACGAATGACTGAGCTTAATATTTTGTAAAACTTTTATTTAAATTTAAATATTTCATTATGAGGGCCAGGATGAAATATTGAATTCAATATCGATCGCACGTGAGAATAATTTATCGTTTTTTCTGCAGCAAAATGTTATATAACCTACACATTCTATGCCATTTATACAGTTTTAACACCTCTTAAGACTTTTGATTTGATTATATAGTGGAATTGAAAAACGCATTAACCTAATTTTTAACATTGCAGTACTCTCAAAAAAAAGATTAAAACCATTTTTAAAAGCGATCTATTTTAGTCCGGGCATCGCTTTAATCACACGTTGCAGAGGTGATTGGATGAATCGTTAAGCACCAATGAATCGAAAAACAAGAAGAGATTTTCATTAAAGAAAAACGCTGTCGTGCGCAATAATAATAATAATAATAATCGCTCCCGTTTAATGATAAATTCATAAAATTTGATTCTTATTTATGATTCTTATTTATGCCAAAAGTGCGTGTACCCGCAACAAATATCATTCGAAATAATAATTAACGAGTAGAATTTCGACATTTAATGCGGGGATCGCCTTGAAAATGGCACGCGGTTCAATAGGAAAATATGAAAAATATTACCGTTAATATTATCGTCAATATTATCGTCCGCAGCGAGAATATACGTAGACTGTACAAACAGCAGCAGCAAATCGCTGCGGCAAATAAAACGATTTCATAAATACTTTTATTTTCAATTTCCAACTTTTCATTAATTTTTCTCTCTCTCCTCTGCCGGCCGATTATTCGTCTGGGCGCGCTAATTGTTCGGGCGGTCCGCGCAGCAGAGAAATAGAGAGAGAGAGAGAGAGAGAGAGAGAGAGAGGGAGAGGGAGAGAGAGGAAGGAACGTAGCCGAGCTTTATTCAACGGACGTAAAAGCGTTAAAGAAGAAAAGAAAACTTTATTATACGGAGGGAGAGGCGCACACGAGCGAGCGGCAGCGGATATCGTTCACGTTGGCGAGAGATGGAAGATAAGTTTGCATATAATTTACGCTACGGATGGGAACTCACGAATAGTCGTGTCGTTAGTGTAATGCGAGGATGGCGTTCCTCCACCGATCCTTGTGCGCGTTGTCTGGTTAATTTCGACTCTTTCTCTCTCTCTCTCTCTCTCTCTCTCTCTCTCTCTGTCTCTCACTCTCTCTGTCTTTCCCTCTGTCTCTCTTTTACTCCTGACTACGGAGCTTACATAATTTCTGATCTCGTAAACCTAATTTGCTCATAAAAAAGCGGCAGGGGTGGGGAAGGGTGGAGAGAAGTTCAGGAGGAAAATTTCGAGAAATATTATACATGTGCTGCGAAGTATAGATTTAATCTTTCAAGATTATACTTTTACTAGCGAGATTTCGAGAGCGGGAGGAGAGAAATTTGCCGAGGCTTGCTTTAGCATAATTTCATTAAGCACGAGGAGAGAGAGAGAGAGAGAGAGAGA
>UELU01121692.1:0-22935 GCA_900490025.1 Megastigmus dorsalis | reverse complement strand
GGGGGGGGGGGGGGGGGGAAGGGGAGACAGAGAGAAAGACAGAGATAGAGGAAAAGTCGATTGCAGTACCTTGAATGCAAATGAAATTTTCGTCAAAGAACTTTTCTTGGAGAAAGGTACTTTGAGAAGTCTTTTTGACACTCAGTATAACGTCATACGAAAGATACGTAAACGCTAAAAGAAGTTTCAGGTGAAGTGTTTCTTCCTCGCTTACCTCTTTAACGAATCCAACTTTATATTTCGATAATTATTGTTTAATTGCGTATGTTGCATAATTTGATTGAAACATTCCGAAAAATGTATAACCCTCGGTATAACCTTAGATTTACCGAGTAAAACGATTTAGTCAATATACTTATCATTATTATTCATGGATTAATATTAGCTTCTAGAGCATAACAGTACGATTAAAATGTAAACGAAATAGATAGATTTAGTTTGCCATTAGTATATATTTATATAAAATTAAAGTATGCTTAAATTCAAGTTCATAAATATCTCATTAGGACTTGATGAAGCTGCAAATCTATTTACATTTACTATTTAGAAAATATTTAAAGGGCTTATAATGATTCTAACTAGGTGCATCGTAAATAATATCAATTGCTTAAAATCACAGGTCTGTAAACAAAGTCGAGCGTTCAATTTAAATAATAAATATTTGACTATTTATACATGTAGGTATATATTGGCAGTCATAGATTAATTAATGTGATATCTGTGATTACGCATTGATATTGATGGCGTATTCGATATATCGTAATTACCATGTAGCAATATCTAATTGCTGTTTGTTTTCGAGCGAGAAGCTACTTTGGATATGCGCGCGCGAGCCACTTACATTGCACAGCTCTCTGTCGTTTTCAGACAAATATACACAATTTGACCCATGAAATGATCCGCGTAATAAATACAAGCTCGACTCGACAATATCAAACAGCTTTTGAGCAATGGAACGGTAATAATAAGGGGGGAAAACTTATCGCTAATGGAATAGTATAAAATTTATGCAGGAAATTTTTATAATTTAGATAATGCAAATATATAATCACATACATAATGTGTACGAGGAAATCTCTTGGAAATTAGAAAAAGCATTTTGCTTCAATTTGATTAAGTAAGAAAAAAAACAACAAATTCAAGCCGTTGCAACAACGTTATGACATTCTCCGGTCTCTGTGTATATGCGAATTCGTACAAACGCGCGCGCCAGTGTGTGTCTGTGTGTCTCTGTGTGTGTGTGTGTGTGCGTGTGAGTGTGAGGAAACATCAAAGCATTTTCCACTGCACGGTCATGTTTTAACAAAGGGAGAAAATTACACCGAGAGTCGAAATTATGAGGATTTTCATTCGACTTTATATGTGCGAGTTTTCTGTTTGAACAGGTACACAGAAGAAAGCTCTATAATTAAATAGAAGTAATGAAATATAAACTAAAGAAAAATATGCATAATAAAGGTTTCGGTTCGTTCGATTTTTCTTGTACGCACAATCGTTCTCCGTGAGGGATCATAAAAATTAATTCTAATGAAATTTTTCGATGAATTTCTTGCTCACCCAGTTACGAAATTAAAATTCGAGTAGATATTATTTATATAATAACGTTTATAATTCTGCCCCCTTTATATATAACCAAATTTTTCGTGAAGTGAGCTTTCTCTATTAAAAATTAAATGTGCTTAAGTAATATTGATAGAAGGTAAAATCAATGAGGCGGAGCGAGTTCTGATATAAGCCCAATAGAATGTAAAACTAGCCAAAGTAGAGTTTAATACTTCTTCGTAAGCTGCTAATGCTATTGATTACGCTTTCATTGAATTAATGAATCTAATAGCGGCGATGATTTGTAACCAACAGTGAAAAAGTCAGACAGTATTGTATTAAAAGATGATATAAAAATTTATAATAAGCTCCATTTTCTTACATTGTTTTAACACAAATAATTATGCAATGAGTAATCGCAACTGCTGCTTCATTTCTACTTTCTTAATGTTATTAAAAGGCCTCGGCTGAGTGTAATAAAGAGGCAATTTAAAATTTATAACTGAATGCATTATCCATTTGCAACATCAAATAACTTGGATAAGCATCAGCATTAAATTGTAAATGTGAAACACAAAACCTTCTACTTACCCTTCTTCTATATCGTCTTTTCAACCATCAACACCATTTGCTGATATAAAACTCATTATCTTTATGCATTTACGTATTTGTATCATTCATCAAAAATACAAAGATAAATTTCAAATGCAATTCTATCTTCTGACAATTAGCATATAAAGCTTTCTATAGTCATCTTTTAACAGTATTAATTAATTCGTTTGACATATGGCTACTAAGTAATGTAGATCATCAATGTATCGAAAAGATTTTTAATAACTTTTATCGAATTTAGAAACGTTTTTCTCTCGTTAATTGAAAAATAAAATTGCACTTAATGGACCTTTTGACCAATACTAAATTATAGAATCAGTTAAAATCACTTTTCTGTAGAATTCAAATATATAGTAGCTGCAGTTTGACAAACCTGCGATGAAACCGAATCTTAGAGAAAGTCGCTATTTCACAATTGACAAATCATCAATTTGCTGAAATATTTTACTTACTTAATTTATTTGCATCCGTCACATTAAGGTCGATAATGATCAAGAGACCTATACGAACGCGAACGAGCATAAGCCCGAGTGTGTGTGTGGATGTGGGCAATAAGCAATTCTCAGAGCCGAGAGAATGTATAAAGTGTCATACTCGGAAGAGTTTAATCAGCTAAGTGCCGAGTGAGCGCTATAGGTGGTACAATCGATGCGCCGCAGAAGAACGAACACACACACACACAGAGAGAGAGAGAGAGAGAGAGAGAGAGAGAGAGAGAGAGAACGAGCGTGAGCGAAAGAGAACCAAGAGACGGGCCGCGAGATGTAGATACAGAAGGAAGGTAAAGAACAAGAGCGCGTAATACCCTTGCACCTGCGCCGCTCGCGGATTAGAATTAACGCTAAGAGCATTAGACGCGAAGAAATCTCGCGCGAGTCTGGTTCAGTCTATACCTACGTACAATGCATGTACGCCTGGAGTCGGCGGCGTCGAAAGAGAGAGAAAAAAAAACAAAGCTCGGCAGTTGAGAGCGGAATGAGAGAGAGTGGCAGAGGAGGGCCGGGGGAGAAGGTGTGAGAAATGTGGTGCAGTGCACCCTGTGCACCGGCGGCAAGGGGTATAAAAAGTGAAAATCGTTGCGGTGTAGGTCGTCTGGTTGCATTGTGCAGTGGGATTGTATGCAAAGGAGTAGTCTCGAGTGTGTTCACCGGCGTCGCTTATTATTATTAGAAAACGTGGCGCGGGCCACGAGTCCACGGCTCATACTCGAAGAAATTATTCGCATGACGCACGAGGGCTCGCTCGGTTCCGGGCCGCTTCGTTGGGAAAAATTCGCGTCTCGCCGCGAGCCGAGACAAACGTGCAGCAGTGCAAGTATGTCGAGCCGAGTCTGCGAGCAAGAGACATTGGCGGAAAAGTCTTGTTCAAAAAGCCGACCACTTCTGGATTAGTATAATGGGTTTGCTGTTGTAGCCACGTGGCTTTATGTGCAGCACTTCATTGGATTCAATGTTGCGCGCACTTGAATCTACAAATAGAGAAATAAAAATGTATAAAATGAGAAAATAGCTAGTATGATATTGTAAAGTAATAGGTACCAGATGAGATTGGGGATTCGACAACATTTACGAAAGTCTCTAAAGTAGGCAAGTAAAGTAATATAATTTCTACTCATCGGAAGCGAATTTCAATATTTAATATTTTCCAGTTTTAATGTGATAACAATAATATCCATTGAATTATTGGAATGTATTACGTAATTTTGATAGATAGAACAATTTTCGGACCGAACAACAATCATAATTGAGCTTATTAGGTTGGAAAAGCTTTTCAGTAGAATCTGCCAATCATTAGTCGGTCAGTAGTAAGCACTGGAGATCGTCAGTGACGTAAGCGAAATTTAGTCAGACAATGGATAATGCAGTTGCGTTATAAATGCAAATGTGTATGAATCGCTGTTTCAGAAGAGGGGAACGTGTGTTCACCTCCACAAGTGCACTGGATCGCTGTTAGTGTATTCGTTGAGTTAAACTACTGTTTAACATAGCGCGTGAACAAATTCACCAACATATTACATATTGAAAAATGAATTGTTTAATTAATTTTAACATATTTTATTGCATCTATAAAGTTTCGTCAGTACGTTATAGTTAATATAGTATTATTTTATCTTTATATTACAAAATTGTTCTAAAATAAGTAGGTTAACGTTATTAATTATGTCACTTTTTTCAAATAACAGAAATAACAACGAAAAAACACAATTATTTGCTTTACCAAGCGACGTTAGGAGTGAGGAGTATATAGCTAGTTATTATTCGCCGTTTCAAGGAACAATTGTCACAAATACTAGTTCGTATTTATTTAGATATTCATTTACATCGAAAGAAAGCTGATTTCAACGAAATTATCAATTTCTCAATGAGATCAATACATATTTGAAATGGTCCATCGAGTATTTGAAATATTTTTAATGAATTTCTATTAGGAGAATTCGTTAAGCTGTTTACCGCAAGACTAATCGTAGGTGCATTGATTGAACTTAATTTATAACGATTCCAATTAACCTAATATCTCATCCATAATTTAACTGACAGTTGGCAAACTCCACTAACGTTTTAGCTTGCCACAGTTTCAAACGGCACGCAGCGTCTCCATTATATCAGGGTTGAAACTGAACTCACCCCGGGAAAGCAGAAAACTAACTCTATCGAGTAATATCCACTAATTTATCGGTCAAATTACGTAAATAAGCACAGCCTCTCGAAAACGTATTAGAGTGGAATATCTCTCAACAACAATTGCAGATCACGCAGTACCCAAAAGACACGGACTTGTTAAATGTCTATCTCTGTATAATCTTTAGCCCGAGAGATTTAGTATTGATTTTTAAACGGTCGCTCTGCCTTTTAGAAAACGTCACGGTAAAAATCAATAGACGTATCGCAAGCCCCAACGAAAGTATACAGCTAGCATGAAAACGTGTCGCGCTCTAAATTTTGAACGATAAAAAGGCACGATGCAAGCGATGCTCGACCGATGAGCTTATCAGCCGTCGAGCGATAAGACCACGCACCGCGCGGCGGGCATGAAATATTCCAACCCCGCCTCCTCTCGCAGGGCGACGCACCGATAAAAACCTATAGCAGGGCATCCAGCGGCGGGGCACGCGCATCCAGCGAGCGGAATATATAGAGGCGCGCCGCGGAAACATCCAAAAAGTGGGCTGCCGTCGGCTGTAAATTCACGGATGGAGTCCCGGTCGGCTCGGCTGCAGCGCCGGGAGGGCGTACGTAGGTGTAACAGGGAGAGAGAGAGCCGAGCCGCCGCGGTGGCAGTGATCGAGCGGCCGCGCGCGCGACTTAATGAAACTCTTAAGTGCTGACTATTAATATGGCTTGGCTCAGATGTGCGCCACAGCGGCCCGCCACCCCGTCGGGCAAGATTGCCCTGCGCATAAGTGTGCAGCAGCAGCAGCAGCAGCAGCAGCAGCGGCAGCAGCAGCTCGTCCCATGTGCACGCGGAGGCGGAGCTGCGCCCCCACCTATGCAACTGCCACCGCTAATGCGATATACCCCTCGGCGGCTCACTCTCGCGTATACACGTATATAGGATGCGACGTATCTATCTATAAAGCGCGCGCTTCACGCGAACTTTCCTCACTGCTGCACTTCCAGCCCCGTCTATTGTCTGTCTGGATGCAAAGTTGCGCGCCCGCCGGGGCTTTTCCGATCGCGCTCACGTCATATATATATCTTTACAGCGAGCGAGCGAGTTAGATGAAAAATGTTCGTTATTCATAGGTCAGGGATTCGGGTGGAAATGGAAAGTGCGTAAACTATACGTGATGTCGGGGTGGGGAAGAAGAGGTTGTTCGAGCGGATCCTCGCGTTACATCGTTATCGGGACACACGCGACCAGACCTCCGAGCGATAAATATACGACACTCGTTCCTGCATGCGCATGTCTATATATGAATATGTATAGCGTGCGGGTGGTTCTAACAAATAGGAAGCGCTTGTAAAGTTGATTGGAAGTACTTTGCAAAACAACAACGGCCTGAGTGAATTTTTCTTATAGCTACATTGTTTTACAATCGACTTGTTGGGCGCTATCTTGATTTTTCCCCCGCAGAGCAGTGTGTGCGGTATACTATAGCGTAAAGCGTTGTGGCTGTGGTGTTTGCTTGTGTGTATCCAAGAGTCAGTTGCGAGAGCTCGCCGAGTATTTTCCCGATGGTTTTTTTCGGAAAGCTTCTTTCGTAGCACGAGCGATTGCTTTCAGAAATAGTTTCATGCAGATTGCTCCGGGGTTTGTCGACGTAGTTATATGGAGTTGAAAATTCAACTAGTTTTGAACATTAATTTTGTGCGCGAGTCTAATCGAACCCAGATAAAAACAAAAATACACGCAGTTTGTATACAAGCAATATTATAAATGACGAACAAAAACTGTGTAATATACATACATATAATATACATCTATATAAAATCCTTAAATCGGGATTTCATTCATTGTGTTTTAAAGTAATCATTTTTATCTGAATAAAATAATCAATTTTTGCACAGTTCACGCACCTATAAAATTGCTTTGTCATAACTACATCGCAATTAAAGTGAGCTATCATTTCGAAGAAAATGAAAGTACTGGTATATATTGAGTCATCTAAATATACATATATATCCACTCCTCTGATTCTGCGCGATTAGCCAAATAGACAATTTAATTTTTCATGGAAATCGACTATAGAACTTAGGGGAGGCCATCGAAGCCAGCCAATCATATATAAATGTCGAATAGGCCGCGGCACGAAAGGAAAAGTAGCGCGGCTCTTGTCATCCCCTCTTGTTCTTTTTTAATTTACTAAAAAACATAGAGAGCACGATTAGTTGGCGTCGAAAATGATTAGTCAGCCCTCGTAAATTCTCGGTATTTTTATTACGTACGGGCCATAAGCTATAGGCGTATAACTCGGCCCTCGTATATTACCTACCAATTTCCGGAGCCATCGAATCTTCTATATATATATATATATAAAACTGACTGCGGCTCGATCAAGCCTATATTATTAAACGTAGCCCTAAGACTCGTAAAATAGACGAGGAGAATGTGTTCAGGGCCTATCGAGCAAATCAATTTGATGTCTCCAACACAGAAGGAAGTGGTCGCTTTATTTTTTCGATGACTCCACGAGAATAAATGCGAATGGAGAAAGAATTCATTTAGATTTGAAAATAGTATGTAGGAGTGTAATTGGATCGATTGGTCATTTTTTGTCGGTCTAGCCTAAGTGTAAATATTATTTTTCTATTTGCAGTGCGAATCGCGTCCCATACTTTATTTTATCTTGAATTTTGTCAATCTTTAATGCGAGTTTTACTGTAAGTTTTCTTGAAATAAAAATGGAATGTATTATATTTCTAGGATTCAAGGATCGATAGTGATCAATTAAAATATATTTCCGACGGTTTTCTAATCCATCACTTATATTGCACTGGTTCTGTATTTCAAGCGAACGAAAGCGAGAGACGAGGAGTTCATCCAGAGGTTATCAGGACAAGAGATGACAAAAGACGACTCTCTTAAATATAACAGTTGATCGAATATAACTCGTCAAATGCACTGCGGGTCATCGGATGTTAATCCGAAAAAAGCAACTCTCTCCTATATTTTCCAAAATCGAATTTCCTCACAGCCGTAGCCATAAAATCAAAGAGACTTTCTATATCCACGACACGCTTTCGCCACACACACACACACAGAGAGAGAGAGAGAGAGAGAGAGAGAGAGAGAAAAATATCCAGACAGAGGAGGTGGGTCATGCACGCTGTGCTTATTTGCGGTGAGGGTGGGAGGCGTGCATGTGGCCACCTACTGCATATAACGGTAATCGAGTCAACTCCTCTCTCACTCGCTCTCTTTGCCTCTCTTCCAGGCGCGTACACACGTATTGGCCCTCGCTCACTCTCTCCTCCGTCCCTTTTCATTTCCGCACAGGACAGACTATTCCCTGAGCAGTCGAGCCCTTACACACCGGCTGCCAATTTGTCCACCGAATGAAAAATTGATCGGACGCGCGCGTGCTGCTGCTGCTGCTGCCGCTGCTGCCGTTGCCCCCGTTCCTCCTCTATACTCTGCTTCGACGAACCGACAGCTCTGCTACCGTCTATATCTTTATATATCTGTGTGAGTGTGTGCGTGTGTGTCTACGCTATATATTCATGTGCTATATATAAATAGATGGGGAGCGAGACAGGTGTCGAAGGTATACGAAAGCGAGCCTGTCCGCGAGTGCGAAAGGATGCGGTGCGCCGGGTTTGGTCGCGGAAAATCGAGCCCGTGGCGGTGCAGGTGATCGCGTTGAATATCCTGCCTCTGGAGGAAAGTCATTGATTTAGGAAAAGGTGATTCGCGGTACCGAAAGCAAGAGCCGACCCGTCCGCGCGGTATCGAAAGTGTGTCGTGCTAATTTTTAAGTGGGTCGCGGTTCAATCGAGGGAACCTTATCGTTACCACGTTATATTTTCTTCCACCTTATATCTCGTAAAGGAGGCTTTGTAATCACGACGAGAAATTTTGGTTCTAATAAAGTTTTAGGAACTTATTTCAAGTCTTAGCAATACTTAGCACAAATTTAATTTTGAAGTATTTAGCAGTGCATCGGTTAAAAAAATTATATTTAAAAAAAAGTACCTATTTCTATTCATAAAGTTGGTTAAGCATTTCGTTTTTATGCGAAGCATGCAAATTTTTCGTTTGGGAATGACTCAGTTACTGGTGCAAAATATACAGAGCTATATCTATAAATATAAATTTTTTTATATAATTAGTATCGAACAGTCACATTTATAACAAGAGATTAATAGTTTATATGTATATTATGCTTTGTGTCAAAGAAAAAAGAAGTAACAAATAACTAATAAAACAATAATTGTCATCGCTTATAAAAGATAAATTAAAAAAAATATACATTTCACTTATTATGGGTAACTTTATCAGAGCAACATTAGTTCTCCCAAACTAAAATGAATATCGTATACATTGTATAGTACTTGAATAATAATATGGTTATTGACGGAGGTAAAGAATCCTTATACCTACAGTTTATACACTACACTCAATATTTAATTTTGCTGGATTTTCAAGCATACTATTAGGGTATATGAGGAAAGTTTGGCCAACCGGTGAGTCGACGAGAGCTCAAAGTTTGCTGCGCCTATATCTTTCAATTAATTAGAACATGATGACCATAACGGGCTTCATGCTGCTTTCATTGAAAGCTACTGCACACTGCATTCGGAGGAAATATTTGCGAAAGACCTCCATCGCTCATTGGTACTTGGCTTCCTCGAACGTTATCATTAAAGTTTCATGATTAACTCTTTAAGGATTCTATTTGATATTACTACTTGTTGTGTTGTTGTAAAAAAGGTGCACTTTAATGTTCTTATGATGTATCTGGCCTTTTCGATAAAGCAACATTGTTTTTTCCTGTAAAGAAGAATGCTGGAAAATCACGAAGTCCGCTATATCGGACTTTTACATCTGCCAAGTGCAACGTCTCATATATATAATGTACCGCCATCTCGCCGGGTTTTCTGTTTTTCCGTTGTAGCGCCGCATCCGTCCGAACTTTCGAGACTATACCGCGAGTAATCGACCTTGTGTTGCGTATGAGAAAGCCTGCAATTTGCATAACGCACGCAAGATATCGAAATTAAACTGCGCGTATAAGATATAACTTCGAGCTGTAATATTCTTCAATAAAATCGTGTAATACCTACAGTTTATAATCATTATTCTTAACCAATTCATAATAGTTCATAATTACAGCTTTTATTCTTTAAAATCGCGCATTAATGCTTCACTGCAATCTCAGAATATATTTCGAGACTATACACATTCGACTAAAAGGTATATCTGTTTTGACGAAAAGTATCTGTCGGAAAGTACATTTACTCGCTGATACCAAAAATGGGATTCCATGGTTTTAGCTGTTTTAAATATAAAGCTCGACACATCATCGATGCTAATTTCAGCTGCGACGACAGCCGTACTTCTGCACAAAAGATAATTCAATCCGCAGGGCATTCAATACGTTATTTTGTCAAGCGCGAAAAATGCTAAACAACATATTCTGCAGTTCATTAGAAAGTCTTCCACACACAGACATCATACGATGCATTAAGCCCTACATTCGATCAAAGCTGTAAGAAACTCGATAAGCAAAAAAAAAAAATAGATTCCGCGAGGCAAATATTGCGTATACGGTCACTATAGACGCAGCAAACTTTTTCAGCGGGACTGCACCAGAGTTTTGCGTTGGTGCGCGTAGTGTCGGCGTCGATATCGGATCATGTTTTCTCTGCGGCGCGTTTCTCTCTTTTCCTATACACTGTTCTGCGTCCTATCCCCTCGCACTCGCGAGAGCAGCGGCGGCCGGGCATTTTTTTCCGATTCGTCAACGCGAGCTTTTCCATCAGTCCGAACATCGAAAAATAGAAAGTTCGCAGTAGCAGCCGTATATACACCGAGACAGCGCGCGTTCGTGCGAGATGGGGCGCAGTCCTTATCGCGGCCGACAATCGATTCCTGATTTGCGCATGAATTTCCCATCTCCCTCTCTTCCTGCTGAAATTCGTCATCTGCCATCACTCAGCAGGTTCAAGACTGCTTCGAGGAGATTCCTTCTCAACCTAAATTAGATTGTTAAATATAGGTTAAGCGACGTGTGAGCCCGTCCTAATTCTGTACATCGTCCTGTCCTAATTTAATATCCTTTATGTCATAATTCGAGTATGGATGTAATTTAAAGAAAGAATGGGCAGACGTTCTGAAAGCGATGAGGTGTGAATGCTCGCGCAACCTTGTGTAACTTGTTTGTAGACCATTTTTTATATAGATTTAATTTTTAAAGAAATGACATGATAGATTATAAAGACTGAATTTTGACTGTATTTGTAACTTATCTGTGCTATCACTATTTTTTATTCTTTAAAATATATTTGACTAAACTTTAGATATAAGCATGACTGTGATATTACAAAGCGAGAAAGAATGTATATATATTGAGACTGTATTTAAATTTTTGTAAAAATTTACAAATAAACATTATATCTATCTATCTATCTCGATAGATCTATTCGCGTAAAGAGAAAAATATACTACGCTACTTTGAAGGTTGAAAAAGCTTTTTCTACAGGTGTAGCAATACTATTAGATTATTCAATATTTGACGTATTATTTGCGAATGATTTTGTTGTTATCGTTAGAACGTCTACTACTAGAAAAGTTGCTATTTTTTTCTATTTAATGTTTTCGTAGCTTATAGTAAAATATCAAGATGTTTTTTACGTATACCTATATATAGAAAATTATAAAAAACATTGAGCCATTGTAGGTTTCGTAATTATTACTTAAATACAAAAAATACGTCATAATTATTATCTTGTTATTGCAGATAAAAAAAATTGATTTTTCGATGTCAGGCGAGTTTCCTATTGCCATCAATCCAAATAATGTTTCAAAGCTAAACATAAGACTTTTATTGAGGCAGTTATACCAACACCTAGGCCCATAAAAAGTGGTACCTCCGAGGGCTTAGGGTAAATAAATTTATAGACACGGGTAATTCTTATGAAATAATGGTGATCGGTGAAGAGGAATATACAGTGGGCGCACTAAATAAAAGACAGGCACTGGTGCGCGCGCACGAGGTAAGGGGCAGCATCAACGAACGCTCTCCCGCTCCTCTCTCCCAATTGAAATTTTCATCCGGCACAAAAGCTCCGATGCAGCGACTAAGTTTCGCAACGTTATATATAGATCGGGTGCCGGTCTGAAACGCGTTATCGCTTTTTAATGCCTTCCTCCCTCCTGCAGCCGCGGCGGAGGCTTCTCTCTCTCTCTCTCTCTCTCTCTCTCTCTCTCTCTCTCTCTCCCTCTACATAAGAGGCCGCGCGTCGCCGAAGAGCCGCCCAAAAATACACCGGCTAGCCGAGATACTCTTAACAAGACCGCTTAACTTTTAATGGGCTCTATGAGCTAATTATGAGAATAAGAGAGCCGGCGGAATTGCGCAAACTATATATACTTGTATATATAGGATCTGGGTTGAGGCAAGAGAAGAAGCGTAGGAGGAGCAGGAGGAGGAGAAGGAAGAAGAAAGTGAAAATAGAAAGGCGCTGGATAGAGTGTAAGGAAGCAGGGGTTAATTTGCGAGGGAAGAGAGAGAGAGAGAGAGAGGCAGAGGAATAAGAAGGAGGAGCTGCGATGTAAGAAGGGACTACGCCCGTAACCGGCCGCTCCAAGTGACTCCATTAGACTCGTTATGGATGCTACTTTGACCCGCCGCGCCCGAGCGCACGTTGGCTCTAACTACTTACTTCCCATTCTCTCCCTCGCTCTCTCTCACTCTCATACTCTAGCTCTCACACTGTATTCTTCAAGTCCGCGATAATTACTGGAAGAGTAATCAGATACGATAATTAGTATAGGGTCACGCTCTCGTTAATCTCGCCCAGATACTGTCCATTTTTAGTTCCAGCGGAGGTGTATACGTCTCCGCTTACAAATACGCTCGCTCCCTCGGTCGCTTCTGCTTTTTCCTTCCTTTTTCCCATCCGTTCGCAATACTCGCGAGCTCTTTCTTTTTCCCTCCGCTGCTCCTTAGTTATTTATCACTGTTTTTCTAATAATAAGCGCATTGTTGCACGTTAGACGTCGAGCTGTTACTTCTTAAGTGGAATATAAAAGATAGCGCGCCTGCATTTTAAGTGTACAAGTTGGAAGTGAACGTCGGGCTTCTTGCTGTGATTTTGGTTTGTCTTGATTCGTCGTCTTATATAATGGACACTTATCAAAGTCTGCTCCCTTATATTCATTAAATCTTCAAGAAAGTTTACATAAAGTCGGTTTCAACATTCTAATTTAATACTTATGAAACGTTTTATTTTTAATTTATTCACTGCCCTGCCAGATTTAAATTTATGTAGATTCAAAGTGCTGGAAAGTGTTCTTACGTAGATATATTCCGCTAAAGTTGTTGTTTTTTTTTTCACTAAATAGGACTCTGGTAGTCCTGACATTTCCATTCTAAGAAGCGTGTTTAGGAGACATTTGTTATGGCTACTCTTTTAGGACATTTATTTGAATTTAAATCATTTGTTGAGAATTTAGACTATAAACATTATATTGTTTCACAACTTTAAATTAAAATAAATGGCAAATCAATAAAAAACTCAGAAATTAATTTTAAAATTTTTAGATTAAATAAATTAAAATAAATTAAACCATGTTTTTGTTTCTTTCTACGATAAGAAATATTAAAAAAGACACAGCAAATTGAAATTTGCATCATGTCAAAATTGTTTTTGTAAGTTCTTAAATACTTATAGATATAAATAAAAAATAAAAGAATAGGTCAATTATTTTTTCAATTTTTACAACAACGTTAATTTAAAATAATGTTTTTATTTTATACAAAATTGAAACTCTCTGAATGTGATATGGCTGAATAGATAATTTCAAAAGACGAAAAAGAAAATTTAAACCTTTTCACATAAATTTTCGATCAAATAACGAGATAATTTTGCCATATGAAATATCTCTTTAATATTCGTGAGGAAAATTCTTTTATTATTGCAAAACTTCATCCACTCGAAAGCAGAAGTTGAAAAACAACAAAAAGGCAAAAGTCGAAAGGTTTAAAGTTCAGTAAAACTAGTGATTTTCGTTGCGATAAGGCGACTAATCCTTATCCCGTCGACGTTTTTCTTACCGCGTGACCCCGAAAAAGTTTGTGGATTTGGATCTACGGCAAGGATCAACAAGCTTATTGCACCAAACGAATTTGAGTTTGAAAAGATTGCTTAATGCAATGGAATGTTAAGAATCTGAAAGTTTTTGCATAAAAAATACATAATTCAAAATTATTGTGCAGTTCGGAATACTGAGATCTGACATTCGAAAATTCTTTTGTCAGAAGAAGATTAAGCAATGAGAAAGCAAGCTTTTCAATGAGACCTTGATTTATTCCATTCGAAGCTCCTTGTTCGTTCGTTGACTGCAAAAGCAAAAGAAAAAAAAGGGGAAAAAAATGAAAAAACACAAAACACAGCAGCATTAAAAATCTTCCCAGAGAAGGTGTCGGGAGTCTCGGGCTCGAGTCCCGGATCGATTTCATTCCCGTAGCGAAGTCCGCGCGCGCAGGTTACACCGGCGGAGAGAGCATCGCAGACTAGCAAAGAAAATGAGAATTCCTCGGCCGATGGCTCTCAAGCTGCAGGGGAATAGAAGTCGGTCCTGGGCAAGGAAGAAGAGGAGGAGGAGGAGGAGGTGGCAGGAAGAGTCGCGAGAGCTCGGGGGTCATAGAAATCGATTGGTAAGAGTAGCGCGCGGCCGATGGGAAGGTAATAAGTTGGTCGTTTGTCGTTCTAGGTGTCAAATAAGGCAGCGCATCGAAGCCTCGCTTTTTCCCTCTCTCCCGTCTCGTTTTCCGCACCTAAAGCGTTGCTTTGCTCTTCGCAGCCAATGTGTACGTGTCCTTCTATATACCTATACATATATATACGTAGGAAGAGAGCAGGAGCTCCGGCGCTCGCTCGTCTTCGCCTGTCACTTGCACATTCCCAGGATACTCTTTCCGTCCCTCTCTTTTTCTCCGTCTTGCCCGTTCTCCACTTGGCCCTACCCCCTCCTCCTCAGCTGCTCTCATTGTTCTCGTTTTCTCCTACTTTCGCGAATTCCTTATACGTGTAAAATGAAAACAACCGAATTTCCAACGAAGGGCTTAGACAAATGGTTGCCTTCTTCGCTGTTGCCAGGGCGGCCCCGGGAATAAAATTGCTTTTCCTTCTTTATCAGCTTACAGTCTGATTTAGAGAAAATGGGATAAACATATTGTTTTGCTTTTTTTTCTTGCTACGTTGTTTTCCGGCGTTGGAGTGAAATTATTTGCTTCCGGTCGGTTTTTGTGCCATTATAGTAAGGAAAGAAGATGTAATCATTGAGAGAATTTATAATTATAATGACTTTTACAGCGATACTTTTGTACTGTAAATTTTCCATTAAGTTCAGTGTTTAGTATTATGGTTAAAGTTGGATTTATCTCATCGTTTATATTTTGTGTATGATATTCTTGCACAATCAAATAAGTGAATACCATGAAAATAGTATTGTTTTATTCGAATTAAAAATTCAATTTTTATTTAAATTTCATTTCACAATGATGTTTGAATAATTAAGATTCAATTAGATATTCTCAGTTGCTATATGTACTCCTTACTTTTGATGAATTGAATACTTCATAATTATCATATTGTATTTTCATAGGAATTTGGATTTGTGAATTAATAATTATACTCTCTTTTACTTATATGTATATATCTTATCGGTTACTAGATTTCTTTATAAATTAAATACTTGTGTTCGACGATCATCTTCTAATGGGTAATATAACATATAATAACAATAATTCATATTCAACAGAAAATACAAAAAAAATTTTAGTAAATCAAATCCCTAATCCTCCAGGAAAACAAATTAAACAAAGCAATGAATATAGAATGTCATACGGAGATATAAATTATCTTGGGAATAACAAAGCACTTTTATATTTTTATAGAGGAGTTAGAGGCATACAAACGTTCACCAATTCAATGTAGCCTATATCGAGACAACCGAAATTCAACGATATAATAGTAGTAGATGACAATGTTTTCACTTCTTCTTGTAAATGTGATTCCGCCATACAAAATAGAAAAATGTTCCCACACTGTCGTGTGACATGTGCAGCTGGCCTAACATGTCCCGCAAGATTAAACAACTTCGAGAAAGAAATGTACAAGAGAAGCAGGAATGCATCAACAGAGATGTTTACAGAATCAAGTACAATGTTGATTAGGTATTGGAAATGAAGAATTACAATACATATGGTACATGCAAATTTACACGCACGACTAGACCTAGTAACTATGTTACTAGGAATTAAGACGCGAAGTGCACTTTGCATAGAATACAACAGCGACGAATTATTTTAGTTTTTTAGTATTTTAGTTTACAAGTCTTTTAGTTTATATACTTAGAGCCAGACCAGCGAACAGGAAATGATTTTCCTCTGCTGGGTTACTTTTGCAATGTGTTATTATGTGCAATTTATTGTATATATTTCTTCTGGTATTAATAAATAAATAAAATAAAATAAATATCATAATTAGGGGTTGAACATTACGCGACGTAGCCCATAAATTCAGAATAAAACTCTGGCTCTTGATTTGGCGCTCGTCCGGATCTCATATCCTCTTAAATGACGTGTATATCACGTTTGATATTTAACGCTTGTTTGTGCGCTTTTGAGGGACTTTAGAGTGGGCGGAGGTAAGGCGAGGGGAGGCTCGAGACTCGCGGAGCGCGAAATACCGCTAAATGGTCTAAGTTTGCGAAGCTTTGTCAAGTTCTCCGGGACTCGAGCAGCAGCAGTAGCAGCAGCTACAGCATCTATATCAATGCGAGAAGCAAGTTTGCGAGAGGGAGAGAGAGAGAGTGGAAGTGGGAGTGGGAGAGTGTGAGAGAGGCGAGTGTCGGGTGCCGATAAAAGTGTTTTTCTTGCACTACAGTTTTTTGCCGCTCCAATCGGTCGGCAAGAGGCGAGAGAAACTCTATACTACTTTGCTGTTGCCGCGCCCGTCGCCGCAAACGCGTTTCGCCTCCCCCTCCCTCTCCCCACCTCAGCCCCCCGATCACTCAAGCTTTGAATCGTTTCCCTATTCCTTTCTTCGCTCCTCGCGTCTCTTTTCAGCTATTTATTCAGATTTTTCAAGCAGGACTTTTTCAAGGAAGAGGTGCGAGGAGGACGACGTTGCATTTCCTATATAAACGTGCATGCGATATAAGTTTGCTTGAATTATATGAAAATACGAGTTTGTTTATCCGATAGCGGCTGGATTTCAATTATTTGATGTAGAAACGCTTTCCGTGCAGTGCTCCTTCTTAACAACTTATTATCTGCTGATTTTGAATATTGTGGGATCTATTTATGCGTATAGTTGAGGGCTAATACATAAGGTGTCTCCTGATTGAAAATGCAGGGATTTTTGAAACTATATTAGTATTATTTTAAGCATATTTTCTGTTTTCTAGCTCCCTTTTTAGCTTATTTATGTTTATCAAAAATGCCTGATTTTGAATACAAAAACGATTGTTTGATTTTTTAATGCAAATTTTTGGAGAATAAAAATATATTTTTTTACAGAAAATCGACTCTCGGCTTCTTACCGACGTTCTTTTACATGTTTTATTTAGAAGTTTATAAAGAAAGCCATTAAAGAATTAGCTTGCAAGGATCGCAAGTAAAATTACAAATATTCTCCAAAATATGATGTAAAAGTTGCAACAAGTAAGAAAAGCAAAATATTCTTAGTATCGTTTGAACTTTCTCTGAATTCTTATAATGTACATTTTAAAGCTGAAAGTTCATCATAAAAATAGTTGACCAAAAGTCAACCAATCAATAATTCGTGGTATACAAGAAGCCCAATCACTTGTAAAAAATCAGAGAGAGAGAGAGAGAGAGAGAGAGAGATAGCAGTTACAATCGAGTGGCTATATACGACATCTATATTCTTCAGATTGAGTCACTCGGCTGGAATCTCAATGAAAAAATCGGCGATCAAAAAGGCGAGCCTATAATGGATATAGATAGTCGTGGAAGGTAACGTCGTAGTAAAACGCCACCGCGGCAGCACAGCTAACCGCGGCTGCACTGCAGCTGCCGCGCGAATTCACGTGGCTCTTCCCTATAAACCGATCGTTGCCGCGTAGCTCGCCCGACCTTTGAGCGAGTTATATAGCAGTCGTCCTCCGCATGCTCCCCCTCATCAAGCTTTCTTCCCCCTCCCCCTCCTGCCCCTCTATCTCTCTCTCCCACTCTCACTCTCTCTCTCTCTCTCTCGCCTTCATGCACGTAAGCCAGAAGATTGCGCGTGAAAACGGTAAATTAACCGTGAGCTTGCAGGGGCCGCGCACCGTCCACCCGTCTACTCCCACTCGAGACTTTATAGTCCGGAAATTAAAGGTGTATTATATCCGGACTGGCTGCGGTGCGCTGAGAGAGAGAGAGAGAGAGAGAGAGAGGGAGAGAGAAAGAGTGAGAGGGCGAGGGAGGGGAGGAAGAGGAGAGGGTGTTATTGCTGAAAGGCCCGCGCGCAACGGTTCTATATAGGGGTGACGATGGAAAGAGCTCGCCTCCCCCTCTCCAGTAAAAGAAGCTGCGGGAGCAGTAAAAAATCTTTTATGCCACGGAGAAAAATGGACGCTGAAATTGTTGTTTGCTCTGATTTTGGGGCGTTGATAAAGCTTCAGCGTGCACTTGCGCGCGCTCGAGATCTCGATGCGGAATCGCGAGCGATACACATCTGCGACGCACGGCTCGAGAGCTGTATAAAAAGTCGTCGACAATTTGCGAAAAGATAATAAAAGTTTACATTTAGTTCGTATGAGAATCGCAATAGAGAACTGAATAAGGGATATGCACATGTGAAAATGCATTTGGTAGACGAATATATATAGAAAAGCAGAAGATTGCCAGCTACGAAAATTGCGCGCTCGACAATCGCCCTTTGAATAAGTTTAATTTCGGCTAGTTCGGTCAGTGTGCTACCAAACTCCTCGATAAAATTTCAGCTGGAAAGTTCGTCGAGAGCCAACATCCATAACTAAGATATATATATATATATAACAATATCGGGGGCAAATTTCTCTCTCAGCGAGGGATATAAAAGCGAGCGGCTTTCCTAAGAGCCGGGGGGAGAAATGATTAAAGGAAACAACAGAAACGCAAGCGCAGAATGAGACAAGGCGTATCAGTCAGTGTTGCCGGGTTGCCGTGTGCTATCCTTCGAAACTGCAGAAACCAAGAAGAAGTAGAAGAAGAAGAAGAAGAAGAAGTCCGACCAGCGTTTCTTCCCTTGGCTCTCCCCTCTCAAGTCGGATATATAACTGGTTCAGAACAGCCAAGTATGCGAAGTCGGGTGTGCACGGGTGAGCGGGAGGGAGGGAGAGGAAGAGAGAGAGAGAGCAAGTTAACTTTTCTTATAAGACCCGAAGTTTTCGCGTGCGGATAAGGGCTTCAGATCCGGCGAGTCTGCGGCGGCAGGAAATATTAGAGCTTTTAAACGTCGTTATTAGTTTGCACTGTGAATCGAATAACTTTGCGTTGCGCTTTGTGAAATTTCATGCCTCCTCCCCCCCCCTCCCCCCCCCCCTCCCGGACCGTCGCCCCTCTCACTCGCTCACTTTTTCTCTCTATCACATCTTCTAGCCCTTATGTCTCTCTTCCTTTTTATATCTTCACCCCCTCCTCTCTCTAATTATCTGTCGAACTACTCTCATCTCCGCTTTGTTCGAATCCTTCTTGCACTATGCAAGAAGATTTCCGTGGGAACGGATGGAGCGCAAAAAACCGTGACTGATGAGATGCATTAATATTTCTTTTGAGGACCGAAGCTTGAGATCAGAAGATAAATCTCGTATGATTCACTACTACTTGAAACATTAATAAATAGAATTAGCTATTGTTTTGTTAGTCTAGTCTCACTTCCTTCGGATAGACTTCAGAAGATGTTTTATTTTAGATTGCATTGTTTTATAGTACAACAACTGCCACACCATGCATGTATCCTATCCCGTCCGGATTATTCTTCTCGTGCTCTCAATCCCATTTTTTTTTATATCAATGCATAGTTTTACACTGTACACTCGCGTATATATATGGTACACGTTCTATCGAAATCGTTCATGCGTTGATATTTACGCGCTCACCTCGACACTGATCTACTGGTGCGAATTAGTTAGTTTTCCACTCACCTGGAGCCGAGCCCCTAAGCTGACATCATGCGACCAAGGCTCAGCGGATAAAATTCTGTGATCGAATAATGGAAATCGAATAAAATAAAAATCGGGTAATTTCGGAATGTGTCATCGAGTATATTATTTTGAAAATACCTTTGAAATTTGTTTTATATATTCTGATTGCTTATAGACATCATCGGTGGTTTGCTTGGTAGACTTAAAACAACATGTTATTAACGCATTTAAAAATGTGTCAATAATTCTTGTAATTTAAAAAAAAATACGATACTTTTTAATTTAAATATTCTAAACCGGATATTCAGCGTTTTACAGAATATCATTCAATAATAAGTTCCAAAAGTTATTTACTTTTGAGTTAAAACAAGTTGGAAGTATTAGCGAACGAACTTTAGTTATTAACTGCTCTTAATATACAGATTCCTTTATTAATAGTTTGTAATTTACAACGAAACTTTCGTCCAGTGCAGCTACTATATAAAAATGGGACTGCTACTTAAGTTAGAAATAGCATTACAAGCTCTACATTTTCAAAGAACGTCAAATTAAATGTATTTTAAAACTACTCAATTAATTAAAATAGACACGCGATTCGTTGGCTAGCGTTAAAACGAGTTTCTTAAATTACTTTTGTATTCGAAAAAATAAGGCTTCGGGTGTAGAATGCTGAACTACAACGAAGATAACCTTATTTAATCCTCTTTTAATGATCATCGAAGTAATCTTATCATTTTAATTTCTAAAATGGAGTACATAATTAAAAAGAAATTTCCGTTCTGCATTAATAAGCTTATTATAAAATGATATTTAATAATTAATTTTACGCTCTTTCATTTATAAATAAATCTGTATCTATGAAGTCAATGGACGTAACAGTCAATTGAAATAAATGTAGTTTTTATAAAATATCGAATGATATCTTTTACATTTTCTAAGAAAATATTTTTATACGTCAGTAGGGAAATTAAAGCTACAATTTGCAATACGGGGAAATAATACTTCTTTTACTTTGAAAAGCTCGAGATCCAAAGTAAATAATAAATATCTATAGTCAAGGTTTCTCAAGAGCGATTCTAAGAATAATTTATTATGCGACAAATGATTTGAGAACAGGTAATCTCAATAAAGAATTCTAAAAGTATTCCAAATAAAAGTATTCTAAGAAAAGTAGTATCATAAAAAAACGCGACATGCACAAACAAGAAGTTAAATAAACGCTTCGTGATACCTATATGTGACGATCGAGGGGGCAAGTGGCGACACGACACCTCATTAAATATCTCGAAAATCGAATGGGCCTTTCACCGGTGCAGCCTGCATCGTATCGCTCGCTCTGCAAACCAACCAAACAATATACGAGACGCGCGAACCGAATGCACCGGTGTACACTGCACACCCGCAAGCTCTGCATCGGCACTTATTGCCCATAAGGCTCGTGAATCGAAGCGGAAACCGATGCGAATCGCGGCATAGGTAAATGAGAGGAATTGCAGCTCGCTTCAAAAGTATATCCGCGCCTGCACACACGGTACCGCGCACACATAGGGACTCGCGCTCGGATAAGGGTGGCTCAAAGGGAGGGTCAAAGGGAGGGTAATGGGGGGCCGAGGGTACAAGGATGACCGCTCGTTAGACCGATCGCTGGATAGCCATAAGGCCAGCTCCCCGCGAATTTATGCCCGAGGCTCTTATCGAGCGGCCGGAAAGCCTCGAGACTCGAGAGCCTGCGGACGATATAGCGCTGCGTATTAGAGATCCGCACCGAGCTGCCTAGTCCGCCCCTGGTATAGACGCGCGTATAAGCCCGAGGCCGGGACCCGAGAAGTGGTTCCAAGGAGGACGAGGAGAAGGAGGAGGAGGAGGAGGAAGAGAAGGAAAGGGAGGGACCAAGCCGTCGAGACTTTCGAGGTAGCTGCAGCAGAGCAAGAAAATCTTTTGGCTCCGGGAGCGCATTTCGAGGGTTCGATAATATTGCGAGGCTGCCGTCCAATGGAGCTATTGCTGCCTGACTCCGTTTTGCATATGCCAGGGAAATTGATGGAATCGAGTGACTTTTTTTAGCCTCGCTTCAACCGTATATATATATATTTATTTACCTACTCCCAATAGCGCGTTGTTATTGAATTTAATTAATGGCTATGGAGTTTCGCTGTCGCTTGGGAAAATTGAGCTTTACCGAACGTATCAGCGACTTTGGCATCGATTAGAATTAGACTTATTTTAATTCTAATTCTAATTTTCTATATTAAAATTCGAATTAGGTAGTGACAATTTAGCGTCTTCATTTTTCTCACCGAACATAGCGAGTTAATTAAATCAGTTCGATTTACAATGATTGCGCCATAAAAAATATTCGAACGCGAATGGATACTAGTGTAAATAGCCGACCAAAAAATAAACCAAATAAAATTAGTTCGGGCGCGCATGCAGTTGGGTAGTCAGCTGTAATGTATATTTCCCACGTTTATCGGGTATTTTTACTCCAAGTTGCAAGTTTTCCACGTGCAAATATTGTTGGCGTGGAGCGTATGTGTCGGTGTATGAGAGTCTCTATTAAGATCGTGCAGGAAGCTCTTACTGGACCGATAAATCGCATAGACCATGCCGATTGAATCATTAATCGTTTATGATTAGCTGTGGGGACAGCTCAAGAGTTCACGGCTCCAATACCCCTCGAGCAACCTGCACTTCTATTCTTCCCCTCCATCCCTTCTCATCGATATAACGTATATACAGCATTATTCCTTGTTGGGAAATGAAAAGTGCAAAAAGAAAAAAAAAGAAGCAAGGCGAAGAAAGCGATCCTCCGCGTACACCATTATTTCTCAATTTATTCCGAAATAATTCCCCTCTGCGGACGTAGTGGTCGACCTGCGGCCTCGTTACCGAGTGTTTTATGCATGCGGATAAGTCGCGCGATTTCGATGTATAATACTGCACGATAACGCGTCTATATACAGATGTATATATATATAT
>UELU01121691.1:2659-16368 GCA_900490025.1 Megastigmus dorsalis | reverse complement strand
AGAGAAAGGGGAGTCGGTTATACTGGAAAGAAAAAGAGACGGGGTGCGCTCTGTGCGTCTAGATAGATATATACGCGTTCACACACACACACACACACACATAGAGGAGCGGTGCGCGCCTGGACCCCTTGGATGCTTGCCTCATGAAAGATGCATAAGACGACTCACCGGGGGCGCGATAAAGAGTCGACAACAGACAGACCGACCGACAGTCAAGTTCTCTCTCTCTCTCTCTCTCTTCCTCTCTTTCCCTCTTCATCCCCCGAGCATCCCCTTCTCCTCCACCCCAACCCCCCCCGGCTCGTAATTCTCGGTGCAATACACCGAGCCAGCGCTTCGACTTGCTTCGCTCTCTTCTCTCTGTGTATACGGCAATTGCGTATCATCCAGCGTGCAGAGCTCCGCGCTAGTGGTACCTACTACACGCGCGACACTGCCATCGACAAGAGAGAGGGAGAGAGAGAGATGCGCGCGCGCCACCCACAGCAGGGGGTGGTCCTGTACTAGGAGCGCTATCAATTAATTATAATCTAGATTGATGGATCCGATCGGAGGAACTGCGACTCGGTACGTACGGAGCGCGCGAGAGCGTATCGGAGATTAGTCTCGCTGCTGTCGTCTCAGCTGCCTTTTCTCTCTCTCTCTCTCTCTCTCTCTCTCTTCCTCTCTTTGCCTACGTGACACACGCGTGCGCGACGCGAGACTCTGAGTTTCCTTTGTGGGCGTTACATACGGCCAACTGATAGGAAAAGAGAGACAGAGAGAGAGAGAGGCAGAGAAAGAAAGAGAGAGAAGGGGATGATTGCAGCCGATCGCCTACTTCATTAGCGCCGTGTCGATGTCTTTAAGCGTCAACGCGTATATATGGATGAATGAACCGGAGATATTCCGGAGCGAGTGTTTGGCGAAAATCTCGCGTCCATTGTTCGCATTTCAATGCTGGCTTATGGGCATTAGGCTGCTGTTTAAATGAGATGTCATAGTTTCATTTACGAATAGTTTTGGATTTTCCATTAGCCTGGGTTAACCTTTTCTTATTTCACTGTCACGATTAGGAATATTTTAATATCGAAATAATAAAAATTCAACCTATTACGATTAATTAATCTGTGATTCAGAAATAGTAGATAGTTTGTTATCTTTTTAAATTAAATTTTGAATCTTAATCTTGCAATATTTATCTCTATATAATACGTTTGATGAATATAAGAAATGTAATCCGCAAAAAACATGAGAATTCGAACTGAAAAATTGAATTCTAAACGCTATAAAAAATGGAAGCATCAGGTTAGAGTTTGGATATTGCCTCCCTTTAAGCACCGACCGCTTCCAGCCTGCACAAGTAAAGGGATTCGAACGAGAGGAAATATTGAAAGCAGGCAGAGGCTCTAAAAAAGGCGCAAACCGCGTCGAAATAGCATATAATGATTGTTCGAGAAGGCGATAGGCTTCTCTCTCGCAGCTCTCTTGGCTATCGCTTGCTCACAGATTCGCCGATGCCCGAAAGCACTTGCACAAAGTCACACAGAGAGACGAGCGGCACACACACACACACACACACACACATACGGTTGTATGTATAGTCGTGCGCGGGAGGTCTCTGGGCTAATGGCATGCAGACACAAGCAACTCCGGCCTCTATATATAACGCTCGGCTCGCGCAGCTATAGTGTTTCCCTGCGCGCCTTTCCCCATCGCCGCGATAGCTGCGTGCGCTCTCTTATATACCTACTCTCTCTGCGTGAGTGTGTGTGTGTGTGTGTGTGTGTGTGTGCGAGGCAGGCAGCTTTTGCCCGGTCGATAAGGATTAGCATTTTTATGGGTCTATCTCCTCTCCGGTGCCGGCGTACCACGGTGTTCCGCGTGCCGCCCAGTTTCTTTGGCTCTCTCGACGGAGCTCACGCATCTGTGTCTGCCTGTATATACGTATATATATATATATATATAGAGTGGAGTCGCCCGCGCAGCGCGAGGCTCGTAAACATTTTTCCGCCTCGCGGAACTTTTGCTAATACCGAATTAGCCTCCGCTGGCTCGCGCGAGCGCGGGCGAGCCTTTATTTTTCCCTCCTCCTCCTCCTCCTTCTTCTCTCTGACTCTCTCTCTCTCTCTCTTTGTCTCTCTTCCCTCGTTCGCGCGATTTCCAGCAGCAGCGCGCGGGTTCGGTTCTGCTTTCCAATTATATTACGAAACGTACGCTCGAGTGCGCGCCGGTAGATCTGCGCTACTCGCTTAGCGAATCTTCCCACAGAGAGAACTGCGCGGGACTCCGGTGCTGGGCCACTTATATCTAGGTATATACATTGTGTTGCGTGCGTAGGTATAGCCTGGCCATCGAGTGTTGGGAAAATGTTGCGGCCGCGGCCGAGAAATCACTCCGGCCGGGTTATTTGCAAATCGACGAATCACCCACTCGACTGCGGGCTTTTCTTCAATGTCAATGGACTCGCCAATGCACTTTTAACGCCGCCACTTACGAATCTATGGTTTTCTTGTTTTTTTTCTCTTTTTTTTTTTACGTAAGTTTTAGTGTAGCAGGTAGTCTATTAGAGCTTATTTCGCGTTGTTAGAGTGTTCAACGATGCAAAAGAATTCTTACAACATTGCGGCGGCGGCGGCGGCGGTGGCTCGGGACAAGTGCGTATATATTTGCTTATGGATTTTCTTTGCGCACACACACAAATCTAGATTGCTTTGGCGATTTCACTATTTACCTGGGATTTGGAGAGTTTCTTTGTTTCCCAATCTATATATATACCGAGATTGCGTGCTACAATATTGGATTGATGTATATCATTGACTATAGATTCTTACGAATTATATATTTTTAAAAAAGTTTCTACCGCTTTAATTCCAGTAATTCGTATATTTTCTAACTGTAAACTGAAAAAGTTATAAAAAAGATGAGAACTGTATTATATATGGATGTGCCATGACTTTGAAATCGCTGCGAATGTAGAACCACTGGGTTGTTAAGTGAGGGTATGCGATTACAAAGAGGTATACGATGATGGCCGATATACCTGGCGCGCTCTAACTCTTATCACGAGAACGAGTTATGATACGTCAATTGCAATTGTGAATAGTAGCCGGTGTATATGCTACGGCACTGCTGACTTGATATGTCTGCATATGGTATTTAAGGTAACTTTATACTCGATTGGTGGATACTTCGATATCTCATACGCAAATAAACGGAAATCTCGATATGTTGCGATGTATTCTGAATGTCAAAGCCAAATGATCGGTACGTTTACTGCATATACTTAGCTTACTTGTATCCATAAAAATTAAGTGATCTCCAGCACCGAAGCTAATTATATGGCTTATCTAAGGTCCATTTAAAAAGTCTACATTATATCTAAACTTTTTATGCTTATAGTTACTTATGAAAATTGCCAACTTACGATCCATTATTAAGTTACTTTCTAATTTGCATCGATGTGGTTAATTTGCAGAGCCAAATGATAACTCCATTATCAGTGCGCATACCGCGAACCAGTAATTATTATATATACATACGACAACGAATGAAATGAAACTCTTTTTATGCTAATCTTGACGCACGTTATAATATTAATCGGAGTGATGAATCGTTAACATTAAAGGTTTAATATTACTTTAAAATGTATTTTTAATATTTAAACTGAAGCAGTGCTATCATATTTGCGGCATTGTCTCAATGACTTCATAATTATATAATATTATAATTATAATGCGATGAATGAGATTCACTTATAGGCTACCCATGCGAATGTTATAAGTCATGCATTCAAATTGGCCACTCTTTTAGAAACAAAACATATTTATATACGCATCGAATGAATAATCATGTACACTACAAGTCAAAATTTCTTTTCTTCATTAATTAATAATGCTTTGTTAACGATTTTCAATTAAATATAATTAAATTTGAAAGTAATTTCTAAAGCCATTCGTCAACAGTCAGAATTATGATTTACGAGTCCTTTCTTTCGCATATCGCATTTCCATTTTCCAAACTGATTTTTAAACTCTCGCGTACTTGTAAACGCCATTACCGTAAAATCCGCCTCCTCGCTTAAAAAAAAAAGATGCGTCGAAGACTTAAACAATTGAGCAAAGCTCGGAGTCCACGTAAACGAGAGCCAAAGCGAAAAAGAAGGAAAGCGCAGCGCAGCAATTGTGGGAAAAAAATAGAAGGAAAAAGCGTTGAGCGCGCTCGGGACAAACGATGCACACGAATGAAGTGGACTTGGGCGTGAGTAAGCATCGCGTGTGCACTATACGCATGGATTTATATGCATATACATATACATACGCGTGCATGTGCACTTTGGACGTCCCTCGCGGGCACAAACTACACTCGTAGTTCTCTCCTGCGGTAGCCATACACACACACACACACACACACACACACACACGACTCTTTACCTTGAAACGCTCGTTCTTGCCACGCACATATACGTATATACAAGGTGGGATCGCGTGGATCGCGATAAAGCCGCTCTCTCTCTCTCTCTCTCTCTTGCGCGCGCGATATTGCCGAGCCACGCCACTGTGCGCTATATACGATCGCTCGCACACAGCCGCACACCGGCGATATTATACATATACATATTGTTCGCGCTACGGCACGTGGCCTGGCCGTCACGCTTCCGAAGGTCGATTCCATTCTTCGGGCTATATGTGTATGTGTGTGTGTGCGCCTGTGCGCTACCGCCGCTGCCGTCTCGTAGTCGCGACCGATCTTGCGCGACACTCAATTTCCCTACTTGGATGTGCGTGGAAAATCTTTATCGCCTTGATTTATTGCCCCTCTGCTTTTATGTTATTTTCTGCCTCTCTGCTCTCTCTCTCTCTCTCTCTCTTTCGCTCCCTTTGCCTCCGTGCTAGAGAGAGAGAGAGAGAGAGAGAGGGAGAGATTACATGAAAAGGCGTTCCTTTCGCGCTTGTCACAACAGCGTATTCTTTATTGTGCGCCTCGAGCGTTTTTCGGCACGACCGATAAGAATGGGCTCGCGATTATCGCTCTATGGCAGTAGCCAACTTTCGGTCGTTGGTTGCAAGAACCGACTCGGATAGCTCCATGCTTTCGTTCGGGACAGCGGATAGAATATAAATACGAATCAGTAGGTATATGCGAAACAACGCGAAATGGCAGTTGCAGTAGTAACAGATAACTATAGATTTCATTGCATATGCTCTTTGTATCAAAATTAAAATATTTGGTATAATTTTGGTTAGCCGTGGGCGTGTAATCTTGTGTTAATAAGACGTTGTACGACATTAATTTTTGCACAATATATATACATGTTTTCTAAATTTTGATAAAGACGCGAGCTCGTATATATTTATCTTAATATAAAACTGATGTAGATGCGATTTGATAATTAAATTTGCATTAATTTCGCATTTAATGAAATTGCATTAATAGCGCCTCGGGGGTTTAGCAAAACGAGAGTGGCAACACTTTGCCCTCGGAAAAACAAAGAGGATTTCTTTGTTATGGACGCGGGCATGGAAAAAAAAAGTGAAATTGGAATATTCCCATGACCTACGGAATTAATGGGGCGACTTTTAAGCAACGATTTCGACGAAAGCAAGTCGCACATAGTGTGGTAACTTAGTTTCGCCGTTTCATCATGAAACGAGTGCAAAACAATCGAACGAGTTCACGGACGTTCTATGTCATGTTTACGTTTCCTAATACCCATTATACTTTCAAATAGGCATTTTAATTGCATTAGGATCTATATAAATTACACTATACTCGTGTTACGCAACAGCCAATTATAAGTCGAATACATCTCGCGACTCATCTTAATATTCGCACAATGTCGGGGATACTAGAGGATGGCTCTCCGCGGTATAATGTACGTTTGTGCCGGCGCATAAAAACGTACCGTTAGCTCATTATATGCAGCGCGTAAAGAGAGAGGAAAAAAGAATCACAGCAGCGTGTGGACTGTTCAATAAAACTTTGCTCTTAGAATATGAATAATTGCTCGTCGAATGGATTCACTTTCAAAGCCAGGCGTGATATACACTTATTATACTTGCGAACGTATCGTATCAATTTTCCGCAAGATGTTCTTTTTATGTGGGCATCATGGAACAGTTATAAACTCGTCTTCATTAGCTAATAACTCCTGTATAAACGGGGCGTTAATAATGTGCAACGATTTAAATACGAATTTGTTATTTCAATTATTGCCGTATCCTTTCGGGGCATCAAAAGTGCACACACACACAGATCGTTTGGGTTCTAAAAAAAAAAATTAATCGCTAAATTATACTGTAACACATTGAGAGCGTGTAATATTTACATAAATTCGCATAAATCTAATGTTTATGGCTGCGCGGTGTTGTATAAGTGTATAGGTAAACACGTATCATACGAATGTTGCCGCCGCGGCGTACGCTACACGCGGAAATGCACAGGTTTGATCGCATGCATAGCTGTAAAAGTGTTGCGCGCGCCCGCGCGTTCTTAATATCACTTACTTTTTATTTTCGAATTAGACATTAATGATATTTCTTTAATTAATTGTTAACGTGCTACTTTTTTCCCCTACTTCGCTTACTTATCAATGGACACGCGAAAATTAAAATCACTCTGCTCTGAAAATGAAAAATGTTTTTCAATGCTGCACACAGTGCGAGTAACTCTGATTGATGGATTATTATTTATTTCATTACTCGTGCTCTTTCTTTTTCTACGTGTAATATATTATTGCAATAATTTTGTACTTCATGAATAAGTCGATATGCATTATTAATTGACCGATAAGAATATGTATTATAAACGCAAATCGTTCGTTCGATATTTTAAAGAGCAATTTAGGTATGAGCAAGCGCAAAAGTAACGTCGCCACAAAATCTGTAATTTTTGGGGAAGCCCCTGCTCTGGTAAATCCGGGAATCAAGCCGAAAACGTCGTTCGAGGCCAAAGTTTGTCGATATAAAACCGAGCGTACATACATCGGGCATACATACGAGCTCGTGCGCGCGCGCGAGAGAGTGAGAGAGAGAGTGAGAGAGAGAGCGCAAGAGCAGGGATGATCTTTAGGGAAGCCATCCATGGAAGCGCTATGGGGTGTTTAGTGAGCATTAAGGGGGTAAGGGCGCATCGCTACGTATAGCAGGAGAGACGGCGGTGGTGGCGTCGTCGTCGTCGTCGTCGTCGGCCATGGAGGTGCGGGATATAGCGACGACGGCGGCGTCGGCGGCGGTGGCGGTGGGATCTGTCGAATAGCCGCGTTAAGGGTTGCAGTTGCTAAGCGCCTGCGCGAGCGTTTCCATGGGCACGGGCCGCAGGAGGACCCGTGCAACCTCCCTCTCTCGCGCTATATACATACATATATATATACATACTTACATACATATATATATAGATAGATAGCGAGAGTTCGGACTGTATTGGAGCGGCCGCTCCTGGTTTACCGTCCCATTACACATCGTACCGCATCGCCACGCGGAATCCGACGACCCCATAATGCATCCTCTCTCTCTCTCTCTCTCTCTCTCTCTCTCGTCAATTGTTTCTTCGGACTAGCAGCCTCGGTTTAGCGCGCCTGCATGCCGTGGACTGTCTTTGCCAACTTGGCGACCCTCTCTGCATGAACCTCGCGTGGGAGATTGATTTTCCTTTTTTTTCTCGCCGCGCTCGCCGTGATTTATTCTTTATTGCGACAACGCGGCACCTCTTGAGCGACGCTCGTTATTTCCTGGATAGCGGTCACGCATGTCTGGGACATGTAATTAGGCAAATAAATAATCGGATTATGGTGCAGAATTGTTAGGGAATGAGATTTTTAGTCCAACGTTAATGAGAATGAATTGGAAGGTGAGCAGGCCGGTATTATATAATATATGTCGAGGAATTCAAGTGGGTATTGACCATGTTATGTCTGATCAGATAAGGCCGCAATCTACTTTGAATTCGAATTGATTTTAAAAAAAATGCATATTAAAATATGTTTACGAAGGGTGTTGCAGTTAATGGTCGAGTCTGATATGTTGGAAGTCTATAATTTAGTGGAAACTATTTTTGCCAGTTCTATTACACCGATCTTCAGTACCTACTTTGGATTACTTTAAAATTATTTACAATAGCAGTTATCTTACAATCCCAATCTGTGATTGATGGTAAGGTATTATAAATTACTGTACTGGTACAATTAAGATTCTTTTTTTAATTACTCATGGTTATCCGGTACTAATTAAAAGGGAGATATTAATTAATGTCTTGATAAAAATAAATCAAGCCCATTTAAAAGGTTGATATTATAAATATTCGCGTTAAATTTAATCGTAATAAATACATTTAAATAAGAAAATGAAATACTTCACTCGTCCAACAATTTAAATAATCAAATTAAGATTTGATCTCCTATCCATCGATGAAAAATGCAATTATTATTTTGCCGCCGCTCGCGCCAAGTTGTCTTAGTCCATAAAAATACGGTGCTAACGGGCATAAAATCAATAATCGATAAAAAGCCATATTCGAAAGTAAAGAGCCGTGAATTATTATTTGGAAAAGCACTCTTAAAAATATTAAAAGCGCTTTTTATAAGAGCGGAGGTTCTTTACGGGGCTCGGGATGGAGTGTACATGTTTTAAAGGCGTTTATTGACACATGCCGTTGTTTCAACACACACCGCGAGGGCGTGACCAGCGTAGTCATGAGGATGGTGCAACCCGCGCGCGAGCGCCGCACTCGGAAAAGTGATATTATATCCGGCCGACGGGGCTAACTTATAATCAAAGCTCCTCTTATAGGCAAATCGCTACTGCCTCGGCCGATAAACCTCAAATTATTACAATCATATATGAGCAGCTCTCTTGGGTTCGATTCGAAAGTATTGCATGCGCGATATTCCTGCCCGCACTAAATTGATCCGTCTCATTTCAGACGTCGATGTTGCGTTTATATGTGATTTAATAAAGTATAAGGATTACTGCACAATCATGGTGCATACATTTTATTTATAAACTCTCTACGGTGATGTATACTTATGTTTTACTAGTCTGCTATTAAGCGTAATGAGTGTGAGTTGCATTGCTATCCTACTCATGCATCTATGCAGAAATTATATTACCATAACACTATTTGGTTATAGACACAGGCAATTTTTAAAATCTTATTGACTAGAAGAGAGCGATATTTATGTTATAAAGATTATACATATATGCACAGGATTAAAAATATGTACTACAGCTATAAATCACATATTGTTTGGGATTGAAAAACGATCAAAAGAGATCGCAATATCGCGAACCTTCAACATTTGCACATCAAAGTACTCCGATAACAGCTCAATATGATATACATACCGAAATTGTTTAATTAACAATACTTTCACTCTCAAGTTATATAATTTGATAATTTCTAAGCTCTATTATCAGAAATTTACTGCTGAATTTCTCGGAGCGGTGGATAAGTTGTAAACAGTATAAACATTGAAAATCACTTAAAACCAAAGCGAGTCTCTTTTTAGCATCCATCCGTTACCTAACAACGTATATAACTCGCGCGTTATTTCCTTTCCTTCTCGAGCTCCACACACACATATCCAGAGGGAGAGAGACGCCAGGTATTACGGACGTTCACACCCAACAAAAGAATACGACGCTCATGATAAAAAAGTCGTTATCCTACGCTCTCCTCTCGTATACATTTTTTCGTACCTCCCAGCAGCAGCAGCAGCAGCAGCAGCAGCAGTCAAAGTCGTCCGCGTTAAGCAAAGAAACGATCGCGTTTATGATTTTTCTATTGAAGCGTATAACTAGGTGGCACGCGAGTTGCCGCTGCTCCTGCTGCTCCTGCTTCTGCGGCGGCGCGAGTAATAAAGCCGTTTACGCGACAACTAACCGCAAGCCGGGGAAAGAGAGAGGGAGGGAGAGAGGGAGGAGGAGAGTTTAGCACAGGGCCCGGTAGAAAAGAGCAAAAGAGAGAGGGAGAGAGAGAGAGAGAGAGAGAGAAGGTAGGAGCCACCGCATGCGTTCGCCGTTTACTGTCCGCGTTATACAGCCGCTCGTACACATAAATCGCTTTACGATCTGTCGCTAAAAACGGATTTCATGCGAAAGTACGTATAGAACCGAGGCTCGGCTGGCTGCTGCTGCTGCTGCAGGCGGGCGTATGCTCGGGCCGCGCGAGCCCGAATGCATTTCCTCGTGTGCCGCCGCCGCCGCCTCCGCGTGCAAAAGCGCCCCGGTGCAGAGTTGATGGCTCGCCGCGGGGAGCTTTTGATTTGTCCGCTGCTCTCTCTCTCTCTCTCTCTCTCTCACTCACTCACTCACTCTCTCTCCGAACTGCACGCTTTGATTGCCGATACGGACCCCGGACGCGGCCGCGCGTATTACGGACCTTACGATCGACCGAATAACGATAAAAATACGCGACGCTCTTTCGAAAATGTCCCCGCGCCAACCTGGTGCTAGTAGACGAGCTGCGGCGGCAGCAGCAGCTGCACAAATTGAAAACTTTGCTTTTCGCGCTTTTTATAGGCGTCGCTGGCCGCGTTCCGTTTTTTTTTTTTTTTTTTTTTATTTTACCTGCTGCTATGCAACCTTACGATTTGAATATTTTATGTGAGAACTTGTTTCGCATCGTTTTTAGAATGGCTATGCCTGGCTGACGAGGTGGCGTGTGGTTGTTGAAAAGTGTACCGTTTTATGTAAGATCGACCCGGATAAAAGCCCCATAGTTTTAGCGGTACAATTATAGGAACGTGAAAGTTGCGGCTTTGCAGAGACAATCGCTTATGTTGCTTTATGTGACTGGACTTAGTATACCTATATATACCCGTTTTATTACCTGACTATCATTATATGCTGATGTCGTTCAATTATTTTTCTATTATACTTTTCGAAAAATCTTCGAGTACAATTAAAAATGCGGTATGATGTAGGTTAGTCGTGGGTTAAGTACTTTGGCTAAAAAATGTTACCGCGCTGCTAGCACGTAATTAATGAGGCTAGTTTGTAAATTGGAAAATAAAAAAATCATCTCTTTATCAATGAAAAATGTCACTAGTGCTATTGCACTATAATTATAACTGAATATAAAAAAGGTTGGCACTATATCATATCATGCGTATATCTTTCATGTTATGCAATACACATTAAAATTGACATCGTTATAAATGTCAGTAAAAATAGAAAAATGAAGCCTCTATCATACCTAATCATTTTAGTTTCTGCAAATGTAGTTTATAATACTTGCATTGTATTTTGTTATTTTTGTACTGTATAATATAACGGTAGAATTTAATGACGCATATCAAGCTTGTCGGTGCATAACTTAATTTAGCAGTTATGATTACGACAACTTGTCGTCATAGCCTACTTTTAGTGCAAAGACTAATAGAATGAATAGTATAATTAAATATGATTAAACATATCCGAGTAGCAGCTTTTGATGGTTACATTCAGTCAACCAGGACACGGAACAGTGAACTAACAATTTCGAAATATTTTATACCACGATCAAAGCCTAAAAATCATATGTCTAACTTTCGATTTTCAGGTTACAGATGGTATAAATGTTTTTTATTAGTACAATTAGGTATAAAAGTGCACCAGCACAAGATTAAAAAGAGATTTATTTTTTCACCATTAGCTCGCGTGCATCCAAAAATCGATAAACCAGACTGACTATGACGAAGCAACAAAAAAGAATTAGTCAACTTTTATTTATTCAGCTAATTTACTCGCGCATTAAGATGAATCACTTATTTTATCGCTGGCCAGTGCGCGCACAACAATCGTCGACACTCGTGCGCCAGGATTTATTAGCAAACAATCATCTCGTTCGTGGACTCCCGTTGCGTGTGCGCTTATACACACACACACACACACACGCACACACACACACACACACGTTGATCGCTCGGTAATTCCTGCAGAAGCAATAAATTCTTGGCGCGTAATATTAAATTTGTCGGAGTAGTGCGGCGCGCTTACAGTCTATATAATACCAGCCAACAGCTCGGCAGCAGCATCAGTTCTAAAAACTAATAAGAAGCCGCGAGCTCTTGTAAATCATTTCGAATTCAAACAAAACATCGACATTAATCAGGAAACGTCGAACGCTCGGCTGGCAGGTGTTCCCGCAAAAAAATCACTTCGCACACACACACACACACACACACACACACACAGATATATATACACACACTAATATACACTACATAAGGTTGCATAAGATTTTTGCATTCTTCCGCCTGTTACTTTATTACGCCGACCTATAAATCTGAAATGCACTTGGCACCTATATATGAAAACAGGTATACGACTTGGCGCATTTGCATAACAAGCTAGGCTCGAAACGATAACAAAGCTCTACGCGTGTGGCAGGCGCGAAACACACCACGCACATATACGTAAGTATATATAGATAATGCGCGAGCGATAGAGCGATCGCGCGGCGGCTGCACTGCACCGCAATGCTGCACAGTACGGTATACAAGCGCGGCGCTCTTTGGCGCAGTCCGCATCGAAACTCGTAAAGCGTTGATTCCGCGCGAGATGAATTAATTACTCGATGCACGCCACCAAAACTCTCCGTGGAACGAATGACGTGCATATGTCTCCAAGGCGATAAACGATCTTCCCATCGATAGTATTGTTATTAGGGTTTTTCTGGTAATAGGTCTATATCGAATAAACAGATGCAACGCGCGATGAGTCGATTCATGCTTGCCGCGCCGCTCTATATCTCGATCTCGCCAGCGCGATGTGCCGCGCGCGGCCGCGACAATCTGTCTTTGCGTCCGCTGTATATACACGCGGTGCGGAAGAGGGCCGCCTACGAGATCAAGCGAAAGGGACGTCGTTGTAATAGAGGGCGAGCTAGCGAGGGGAGGTTATAGAACGAGAGGCTCTCTCTCTCTCTGTGTGTGTGTGTGTGTGTGCACCTTTGCGGATGCTCGCGGCTCGTACTCGCCCGAGAGAGGACAAGATGATGGATGGTCCTTCTCGCCGCGCTGCACTACAACGTCCTCAGAGCGACCGAGAGAGAGAGAGAGAGAGAGCGCAACTACCACCGACGTAGTATAAGGGCGTCCCGACGCTGACGACGACGAAGCTGACGCTAATGAGCAAAATATGAGGCTCCACCCCCGCTATACTCCTCGACCGCTTTCCCCGTCGTCGTTGTCGTCGTCGCGCCACTACATAGCTCTCTTCGTGCCTCGCCCTCTCTCGCTCTCCGTGATATCGATTGTCGTATCTTGCCGGAGCGGAGGGAGCGAGAGAGGGCAAGAGACAGAGAGAGAGAGAGTGCGGGCGAATGATGGGCGATAGGGGCAGAGGAAGAGAGAGAGAGTGGGGAGAGAAAACAAGAAGACGATTCATCCGGCCGATTGTTTTTCTTTCAACCCTTTCCCAGAGTCCGTTTCGAACACACACAGGTTCTATATCTTCTGGTCCAGTTTTCTTCTTCGATTAAGAGCACGATGCGTATATATAGCTCGGCAGTGCTATGTCTGTTGTAAATATTGCGTGTACGTGTGGAGCTTACTTTTCGGAGCATTTTTTAATTAAATTCGACCTGGGTGTGGAATCAAGTTTTGAAATTTCGACGAGTCGTGTTTAAAAATTATTATAAGCGCACAAATAAAGTTGTATAAATAAAAACAAATCTAGGTCGGCCTATGCATATGTATATAAAAAGTCGACGCAAGTTTTTCTGAATCTCAATCCGAATAAATTATTGCA
>UELU01121690.1:0-12761 GCA_900490025.1 Megastigmus dorsalis | reverse complement strand
TATATATATATATATATATATAGGTACACCATTCGCGTTCGTTCTCTGCTTCGTCTTGCCATTCGCTTTCTTTTTATCGGCAGCCTGCACCGGTTGTTTTTTCTCTTCTCTTTTCTTTCGATGTCGCGTCGCTCTCTCTCTCTTTCTCTCTTTCTCTCTGTCTCTCTCTTTCGGCGACCGATGCATAGCAAGTGAAAGGTACAGTTGGCGGCAAGGCGGCAGAATGGAAAGTTTTCGATTGGTTCTTCGCAATTTGGGAAATTGAATTAAATCCTGCACAATACCGCCGGGATTGTGCGAAACCCGATTATTTAGACAATTCGAGCTGCTAACGCGATGGAGCAGTGCGAGCTACTACAGCGGCAGCCGTTTCTTTTTCTGATCACGTGCCATAATTCGATGTATCCGTTACTGCAGAGTGCAGGCTTCCCAGTCATGTTAATTGCCATTTCTGCGCCAGTATAAATATATACGATTAAATTTAATTCTTTAATATTGCCGAGTTGGAAGAAAAACCATTTAACGATGTAATCGCTCAAAGTCTGGAAGAACCTTGAATGTTTTAATCAGGGAAACTTGTAACATCCTTTTTTTTTTAAAGGCGATAACGCCAGTAAAAGCTTTAATCTCGTAATTAATCCTGTCCATCTGTGCAACAAAGCTACATGTACACATCATATTAATTTAGATAGCGGGTCTCTCGCATAGAATACATAAACGTAAAACGGCTTAAAGATGATCCATAAAAAGCATTCGCTCGCATACCAGTTATACCCCCGACCCTGGAAACGCATTATCGCGCACTCGAAACCTCCTTAAACCTTATCAAGCTAACACTAAAAGGAAAAGGAAACACAGAGAGAAAGAGCGGAAAAGAAACAAGTCGTGAAAGAAAGAAAAAAAGGCCGAGAAACTGCCGATAAGAGAGGAGGCGAGCTCGCCCGATATAAATCTCGTTCCCTTGAAAATTCTCGCACCCTTAGCATGGCCCTGATAGGCGTGTGCCAAACTGAAAAAAAAACAGAGATAGAGAGAGAGAGAGAGAGAGAGAGAGTAGAGCAAAAGAAAGGAAATCCCGAGTATAAGGAAGCCGGGAATCGCGGTATTTTTTCGGAGCGAGGATTCTATTTGGATTGTCGACGATCGCGGGGAGCCGCGCGAGCACCAACAGCACCGTGTAGGCTAACCAACAGCACCGTGTAGGAAGGTGAAAAGAAGTAAAGGGCCAAGCCTGACAGGTATCCGGCTGGCATTACCGACGGGCGCGGGCGCGAGCGCGGAGGGGGGGGGTGGATCTACGTCGAGAGGAGGAGGCGAATAGGCGGTGGAAAGGGTGGGCGAGGGACTGAGGTGGCGGAAATCTAGCGAAGCGAGACTCGGAGCTCCCGCGCGCCATTATCGAGCCGCAGCCCCTCGCTAGACCTGCGGGGATTACCGCTTCTCCGGATAAAAGCAGCTCGCTCAAGCCCAACTACTATTGCTCTTTTTGTTTCACCTACTGCGGATATGCCAGCGCGGCCTGCGTATCCACGCCTGCAGCCCCGAGAGTAACGATAACTTGGCCTGGCCGACATTCATTAGCAGCTACAAGCAGTCCTATAGCGCTTGGAACCGCTTGGTTAACGCATCGAACTCGGATACTAGCGAGCAGTGAAATTCTCCCCGTCGGTTCGCGGCAACCGATGCTCGCGCCAGGAGACTCTCGCCCCCTTTTTTCCATTGTCTCACCTGTGCAGGGCTTCTTTAAAAATGCAATTTTACATTTTCCCCGTGCACGCGGCGGCGCGAGACTCCATAAATTCCGCAGCGAAATCGTAACGCTTAATATAGCGCGACTCGCGCGCTCGCGCGCTCCTCGACCATTCCTAAAGGAATACCCAGTGAAATTTGCTGGAGCATTTCTCTCTGCCCGGCGCGGTGGCGAGAGCACCGCCGCGGAAGCGAGAGATGGCGGGATCTTTGTTTTGTGCAGCTGGAGAGAGAGAGAGAGAGAGAGTGAGAGAGAGAGAGATTTTCTTTGGCGCGCGGAGAGAAAGGAAGCTGCAGCGGGAGAATCGAGAAGTAGAGCAAGTGGGTGGGAGGAAGAGGGAAGAAGGGAAGAGCCGAGAGACAGGTCTAGATTGTGGTATGTATAAAGTATGAGAAAGAGATTGATTGAAACGTATATATATTTATTAAGAGCTACAGCGCGAAATGTTGCACGCTCTTCCCCTACTCTTGGCTTTAAACGCGATTGCCAGGCCCTAGACTTTGAGACTATAGTGTGCTTTGTATGTATGAGACGGTTTATCGCGCGCTGCGAGAAAGAGATGTATTTTTACTGATGCGTGGCGGGCAGCTCTCCACGAGCTGAACAGGAGATATTTTAAACTGACAAAAATTTTGCTATTCAGGAGATATTTTACCTGTTATTTTTAAATGATGGAAAATCTTATAGTTGGTTTGTATGATTGAATACTGCTCTGCCGTTTAGACAAGCGCTATCACAAGTTTGCATTGTCATGCGATCTTGTCCTTTTCCAATCATACACTTCTATATCATATTTTTAAATTCAACCTGAAAATTACATCTTTCTGTTTAGGATAGAAGTAATTTTTATTTTCCGAATTAAACTGAATTACTATTTCGATATATTTCTTTTAATAGACGTGCTTGATCATAACTACATTTCGTCGTGACTAAAATTTGTCTCGGCAATATAGAAGATATAATTACAAAAAAAGGAGAACAAAAGCTTCCCTCGGAGAGAAAAAGCAGCAGCGGCAGTCAAGTGAAATTGCAAAATATGAATCAAGATGATAAGACAGTACAGAATATAGATCCATTACAAGGCATAAAAAAGATAAAAGGCGTGAGATAGAATGAAGGCATATACAGATGATGAGAAAATTATAATAAATTATCTGGTTGTAAGACATGGCGATAATTATTTTAATTTCTTTTAAAAAAGACTATTCATTAAACGAAATGAAATTCATTAAGCGGTCTTATGAAAAAGACATCTTTGAATTCTCTCGCAACAAAAGAAATCTGAAAAAAAGTGAGACAATCTTCCAACAAAAGTTTAAATTGAATTTCCTTTGAAAGCTGATTGCACTTTGTACTTTAAAGTACGACGTCGCAGTATTTTCTATATATATTGCAAAAAGTGGCGTTGCTCTCGCTTGGAAAAAATTTAAAGAGCTTCAATTTATCGGAACGAGAATCCCGCAAGTCCTTGTGTCGAAAGTCATAGGCTGGGCCGAAGTAGAGAACCGCGGGCAATGTTGCACCCGGGTTCCCGTTGAGCGACCGCCAGCAAGCGGATCCGTAACACCAGTCGCAATCGGAAGTGCAGGAATCGGAAAAGCGGTGGTGGCTTGAGTTTCGGCGTACGGCGGCGCACAGGCGCATGGTTTCCTCAAAGTAAATCATTAACCCTATACGACCTTCGCTCCCGGATCCATAGTCGTTCGTTTATTGCGCCTGGAGCGAGTAACGGCGATATTGTCGTTAACGACGTCATTAGGCGAGCTGCAGCGCAGGCAGCGCGGCAACGGCAGTGGCGGTGGTTTAAGACGCGGCGAGCGCGCGGATACGTCGAGCAATTATCTCTCGTTCCGTTCGCGTATCTATGCAGTAGCGGCGGCTGCAGCAGCGACGGCAGAATCTTTGTGCTCGCGCAGAGAGTAGAGCGCAATAGAATTCCGTATCCATTATTGTACATTTGCTCTTTTGAGCCGAGCAATTATTATTGCGAGCGTCCCGGCGTTTGCCGAGATAAAAAGTCGACGGCGTGCAGCGAAGAAACCGAGAGACTCGCTATAACAATACCGGGGGCGGGAGGAATAAGGGATCGAAGGGCCGCGAAGGAATTCGATGAAAGTTGGTTTGCTCCTTTATTGAGCAGAGAATTCAGTTGAAGTAGGGAGAAACAATTGCGCGCGGCTGGCGGTTGGGATGAAAGTCTGCGGTCGGACTGAATAGTCCATGTTTTGCGAGACGGGAGAGAGGAAGAGGAGGGAGATATATATATATATATATAGAGAGAGAGAGAGAGAGAGAGAGAGAGAGAGAAGGGAAGAGCAGAAAGTGTATAGCGCGCCGAGTGTAACGACGTCGTATTGACAGACAAACATGTTTGCGCCATATGCGAGCGCGCGACTACCTATTCGCTATTGTTGCGGTTAGGCTACATCTCGCCCGTGCAATTCTAGTCTTATATAGCTATAGCCACCTAAGCGCGGCGCTCCTCTGATTGTCGCCGCCATAATTGTGATTTGACATCCAATTTATTTGCACAATAGACGTTTACGTGTTTACATGGGGCTGAGCTTAGGCGGCGGGACGAGCGACTCTGTAGGAAATTACATGACTATGCATGCCGCGCGCGTCGAATGTTTTATTCCTGATTTACAAGATTGCTGTTGCCGCTGTTGCCGCTGTTGCCGCTGTTGCCGCTGTTGCTGCTGTTGATCGCTGTGTTGGCTGGGAAATTTCAAGCTGTTCACGAGTGCGCTATTGTCATTGAGATACCGATGTTAAATGTAAATTTTCAACGATGTATTAAAGCAAAAATAAATTCGAAATTATAAATTTGAGAGGAAAGCGGTAAAGTTTCAAATACGAAAGAGTGTAAAAAAACAATCTTCTATTCAGTACTTAAATTCTGACTGAAAAAAAGTCAATAGGTTATCAACATGAGAAAAAAGCAGGGGCTTCTATTCGAAAAAGAGGAGCTCAAACGTTGAACGCTTTCAATTTGTAACGACGTTCGGTGCTTCCTCAAGCAATTCATTATGAAAATTGGGATTACATAAGAATCCCCAGTGCTCCGATTCACGAGCAATGCACTCGAGACTCGCTTGATCGATAATAATCGCCCCCGTCCGAAAGGCACCGCGCGAGGGGCTTCGAGAGGATGTACTGAGGGGGCGAATAAGCGGCGAACGGCAGTGACTAATAAAAACGAGGAGAGCCGCGGCGAAAAAAACGAGCAATAGCGTATCGAGTGTAGAAGTTAGAGCACGAATACACACACGTAGAGAGAGAGAGAGAGAGAGAGAGAGAGAGAGAGCAGCGTTTCAAGGCGAAAAAGGGAGGTCCACTCCGCGCCGGTGCCAAATCGACGTCACTGCTCGCGCGCTTCATTACGGATCGTTTCCGCTCTTTTCCAACGAGTCCTCGATGTCACCTTTAAGAATACCAAAGAGACTAGGGAACCTGATCTTTTATTTCCGATAAATTCTCATTATATTCCAATCGCTATTTCTATAGCAATTTAAAACGTTCAAAATTTTCATGCAGCATTGAACTTAATTATATTGCTATCTCGTCCTGAATACGTGTCAACTGAAAATAAAATATGCAAGATGTAGATTTTTATACTCTTTCAAAAAAAAAACAAACAAAAAAAAATTCTTTATTAATTTGGATATTTTGAGCCATACAATAGAAAAATAATTTCTTACAGTATTTTTTTAAGTATAAGCTATCTTTAAAGTGTCGGCTTATCTACGATCTATTCGATTCCCCTCTATATGAGGTGATTTTTCGCGAAGGAAAAGGTGCGAAGAACGAACGAGAGTCCATAATATGCCTGCGATTCGCTACGTCTCATTACTTCCCTAAGCTTTTTTATCACTAACGCCCGCGTCCCGCGGTATAAATTTCTTATTAAGGCTCAACGAGGGGCGCGAGCTTTGATTTATACGCAAGAGCTTAGGCAGAGGCCAAGAGTGGCTGAAACAATTAGTTAAGGAAGCTCTTTCGAGGTCAAGAGGCAATCCATTCGTTTAAACGCGATAAAGAACGGGAAAAAAGTAGGGTGCATACTTGGCTTTAGTTATGTTTGCCTTTCTCATGCGCGCGCCTGGCTGTTGTGCATAACAGGTGCTGGAGTAGTCAAAGGTCGTGTCTAGTCGGACGCGGACGCGCTCCTGTACCTGTGGCCTGTGTGCATATGTGTGCATATGTGTGCATATGTGTGCATATGTGTGCATATACACCCACGCGTCAGGCGCGTACGGCGGGGGAGGATTTTAGCATTCCACGTCGAAGTTATCGTCTGTGCCGTTGGAAGATCCGCGGTTTGAGCGCGTAAAAGTTTACTGCTGCACTCGTCGGCGACGACGCCGGCAACTTTTACCCGAGCTTTAGCTGCCAGCGGCTCGCCGAGTATTGGCAGGTCGCTCGTGATAAACGCGCCGAGCGTAGGAAGAGGAAGACACGGAGAGATAGAGTGAGAGAGAGAGAGAGAGAGAGAAAGAGAAAGAGAGAGGAATAAGAGAGGTTTAGCGCGGTGGCGGGGGTCGTTTGATGTGTTCGAGTGCAGTGTATTATTAGCATATAGGCGAGTGTATATAGGTGCGCGGGGGGTAAAACAATTTCGAGCGATTCTCTCTCAGCTCTTTTACGACGATACGAGGGCGGGGGTAAGGGGTAAGGGTTGGGGGAGGGTGGGTTAACTTGCTGGGTAAGATTAAGAATTAATTTACTTTCTCTGTTTAATGCCCCTCGTCCGTGGCTATATAGACGCGCGTGTTCCACTTTATCGAGGGAAAATTTGTTTTCAATGCGGGTAGTTTGCCAATTTTATCGCGTGTTTTATGGGCTTTGAAAAAGATTTAAGTTATTTTCAATACTTCCTTGCTGCAGATCTATTATACCCATGCATTAAGCATCTTAGCATGGTAAAAGCCGGCCCGTAATAATTTAGTCTACCTCTAAGAAATTCACGAGAGTTACGTCTTTTCGATAAAGATAAAGAAATAATTACTTTGAAAGTTCAGATTATACGCAAGCTTGTATAGCCGTGCGAGGAACTGATTTCTCAACAATTTTTCATGTAAGCAGTTACGACACGTTGTAAAAACTCGATTTAAATAACCTGGTTTTACTGCTACATCTCAAATGTTCCGCAGTTTTCAACGTATTCATTCAGTTTACATGTACATTTAGTGTTCTGATTTCCATATTTCTTAATTTGCATGACTAATGGGCAATCGATCAAACGACATCTAGGAACGATGAAGAAAAGAAATAAAAAATTGTTGATGAAGGGTCCATGGACATATTGATTGGTATACTTAGCTATCAAATATTATACCAATATAAGCCGAAGACAGGATTTTAGGCGCGGCTTTGCCGTTGCGACACGTTTACGGGCAATGGAAAATTCCACGCGTATACGTAAAAATTCAAAAGAAAGAAAAATAAATGGAAAAAAAAAGGAGAGACGAGAATGTCATGGCTATGAAACGTGTACCGATGATCCAAAGGCCTTAATAAACAGAAGAGAAGGCATGGCTATAATAGGTTGCATCTGCACGAAGGTCGCGCGCGTGTGCAGCCTGTATTTTAATAACTTCGGCGCGGACATTAAAACGCGCAGCCGTGCGCGGTAACTATATCCCTCGGGCGGGGACCAGTCGTCAGAGTAAAAGCGCGAGATAATGCGCAAGCGAGGCAGACCGGCAGAGAGAGAGAGAGGGAGAGAGAGAGAGAGAGAGAGAGAGAGAGAGAGAGAGAGAGAGAATAAGAAGGGACAAGGGCGTGAAAAGATAAGCCCGGACGGCAAGGGGACTCGCATTATGCACGTTCACACGTGCGCGAATGTCGACGGCGTCCCGTCATCGAGACCCTCGGCCCCGTAATTTCGAGTCCCTTTGTGCGTGCGCGGCTGCGCGAGGGAAGGTACCTACGTAGGGGCTGAAAAGTCCGCTCCCCACGACCGCCACAGGCAACAGCACCGCGGCTGCAAGCCTGCTCGAGGCGAAACAAAAACCGGAGGGCCGCGCGCGACGCCGGCTTATATAGACGAGTGCGTCGCGTCAAAGAGCAGAGAGGAAGAGAGGCGCACAGAGAACCGAGAGACCAGAGCTGCTGGTGCTGCCGCGCCGAGAGAACGAAAAAAAAGCCGAGGGCGAAACAAGATCGCGCGAGACAATGAGAGAGGAAGAGGGTAGAGGAATCAGAGGAACGTGGACGCGTCCGGGTTGCTGCGGCATCGAATCCGAGATTGCTTTGGCGCTCTGTGTGCGTGTGTGTGTGTGTGTGTGTGTGTGAGTGTTTTTGCAGCGCTTTCGCAGCCCTCGTGCATTGTGCCCGAGTATACCTGTACGGGTTCGAGTGTCTTTTATTGAGATGAGTGCATGCGGGATACCCAGCCCTCTCTCTAGCTTTTTTTTTGGCGGTGCGCGCTGTTTGTTTGGCCTTGCGCGGAGACGAATCTAGCCGGGTCAAGCGGTCGAATTCTTTGGGGAAAATTGGAACTTTTTTATTTTTTTTTGAATTTTCAAGGGCTCGAGTGTCGTCTAGTGGGCTTTATTCACAGAAGTAATTCGTTGTTTCACTGGTTTGTGTGGAATAATAACAGCAGCTGTGCTATTAGTTTATTATGGAATTAATATGTAAACGAGAATATCAAACTATTATTTTACAAATATTTAATAAGTAATAACGTTTAGAAAGTATTTTGTTTCATAGAATCTGTTATATCCCTGGTGGAAATCGAATACATTTTCAACCTAGAAACTAGTCAGTTGAATTCGAAATAGGCAAAAACTAGTCTCGTTTTTCTCTTTCGATGAAACGCTGTTTCTTACATCATTCAAACATTATATAGTCGAAAAAATGGGTACAAAATAATATGCTAATTGATAGCTATATTCAGGATAAAAATAATGGATAACTTCATTGAATTTGAATCATTTTTTTAGCTAGTAAAAGTACAGAGTGAGGGAGACAGAATCAGAATGTTTATGCATCGGAAGCTTATACATTAATAGTATTAACAGACGTTAATTGCTCGTAAAACTTTTTAACTATAAGTAAAACAACAACACCAATCTTGATTTTGACGAGCCAATTTATTTAAATTTTTGCCAATGTTTCGACCATTTCGTGTATGATCATCTTCAGGGCACAATATTCTTATAAAACTAGCGCATGTTTCAAAAATGTGTTTAGAAAAATTATAAACTGTCACATCCTATAAACATAAAAAGCTCTTTTGGAAAAGTCACATTTAAAAGTCAAATTGAAACTACGCATCTCAGAAAGAGATGTTAGTCAAAGTGAGATTGAGCTAAGACAAAATTAGTAGTTTCAATATAATTTGTTCATTAAGATCTGACGAGACGATAAATGCAATGTAAATCAATAGATTGGCCGACTCTAGTTTGTTTATTCTATTTCTAAAGGACAAAAAGTAAGCAAAAAAAAATTACGATACGTTTTTATCATAGCGAAAACTTACTCTGTAAAAGACTATATATTTCGTATACATTTTTAAAATATTAAATCTTCGAATATTAGCCCAAAAATCGTTACATCGCAAAAAAGAACTAGCCATTTATCATAGCTATTAATTAAGTTTGAGGCTATTTTAAATAGATTCATTTCTACTAGTCTGGGACTGCCAAAGCGAGAAGCTTCAAGTATTCAAATAAGAGCTCTGTTTGAAAATACAGAAGAAATTCGCTGAAGTTGACGGGATATTTAATATCGACGTCCTAAAATAAATGAAAAAAATCTCATACACCGAACGCTTTTATTCAACATATTTTATGTATAATCACTGCGCAATTTATTCGTCGTCTTGCTTGAACAATGAAATACGCACTTTTAAAGATACACTAAGCATTAAAAAAATATGAACTCGATATGTTCATTACGAAAGTATCTATATTCAATTACCACGTATTGACGAATGTGCACGGGCGTTCGACGAATGCGAAAAAAGTCGAAATGATCAAACTGAAATTATTATAATAAAATATTGAAATCCCCAGTACATCCGTAGCACGCGGCTCTTGTTTCAACCGTTGACAGCGCTGCAAATATTTTTCTGACATATTTAAAATAATTTCGAGCTCCGCGAGCGTTTGATTGATATTTTACATTATTTAAACAAAAAAAAAAAAAAAAAGAAAGCAAATCAACGTCCGAAGTAGTAAGAGTACTCGAAATATCGTAAATTTTAGCTCCATCATTATCGATAAACGTGTTATTGCGAGCGATTTAATTAAATCTCAATAACAAAAAGTGGACATATTCCCGCAAAAAATTTAATCATTCTCATGTAACAAGCATAAGTTTCTATACTCGATTTTCCCCATCGGCAAGTCCAGTACTCTTCCGATAATCAAATATCGATTGCCCAGCTCCCCTAAACACACTCGCCAGCTCTTTCAAACATCATTACGGGACGCAAAAAAAAGGGAAAAAAGAAAATCCCATCTTCAAATCTCGAGGGCGGAAAAAGAGAAAGAAGCTCATATATAGTGCCGCGGCACGTAAATGAAAAGATTTTTTCTTCGCGGGTGTATATCTTAGAAACAAGAGAGCGAGAGCTAAAAAGAGTAGAGGAAAGAGGAAGAGGAGGAGGTGGAGGAGTAGGAAGAAGAACAAGCCGCGCGGCATGCCACCGGCGAGGCAAGAATAAAAAGGCGAGAGTAACAAAGCGAGAAAGAGAGGCAACAACGGGCTACGTGATCAGAGGGAAAAAGAGAGCGCGAAAGATAGAGAGGGAGAGAGGTAGAGAGAGAGAGAGAGTGCAATAAAGCTAACGCGTCCTGCGACTTCTGGCCTAGTGCGCCGCTGCCGCCTTCATATACTTTCTCTCCTACTTTTTTCTCTTTCTCTCTCTCTCTCTCTCTCTCTTACTCCTCGACGCTCTCCAACAGCAGCAGCAGCAGCAGCCGAGCCTTTTACCATCTCCTTCTCTCGATGTCGCTCTGCTTCCTTTGCGTCTTTATCAGTCGTCCGCTTGAGTGTCCCCTGGGAAAACAATACAGAGAGAAAGATTCTCTTTCCTTCATTCCAGAATGGCCCGCGGACACACAGCCATGCCTCTTTCCTCTCCCTCTCTCCCTCTCTCTCTCTCTCTCTCTCTTTATATTTCTCGGCACAGATACGCGCAACTTTTTTCGTGTATATACGCGCCTTATCGGGGACAGTGACGAATCCATGTTTCGCAGCTCGTAAATGCGACCTGTCTCGGCTATCAGTGGTAGCGAAAGAGATACGGTCAGACAGACACGCACGAACTACGCTTTCTTATACCCTATTATCGACGATCCTTGTATCTTCGCTCTCCCTCTCTCCCATTCCAGGGAGAACGAAAGAGAGAGGAAAAAAGTACAAATGACACTTTCCGCGTCGGTTGGCCCGCGTACAACTTTTCTGAGCAGAAGTAGAGAGCGTCAGCAGCAGAGAGCAGCAGAGAGCAGCAGAGAGCAGCAGTGGCAACCGCTAGGATTATGAAACGCTCGTGTTTTCCGGACGATTTCCACTGGCTGCTCGCGCCCGCGGCTCGAGTCATTTTTCACTCGATCTCCGTCGAGTTTACGAGTCCCGTTCTACGCCTGTACACACATCCGCGCGAGACCAAGAGAGAAAGAGCGAGCCAGAGGGGGTCGGGGGAGCAGGGGCCGGTGGGGGAGAGCAACACGTACGGTGCCCGGTAGTACGAGGCGTTTTCGGTGGTCGCTTTCAAGAGCTGGCCAGTAGTCACGGGCGTTTATGCTCAGACGGCTGCAGCTCTGCGCTGCGCTGCGCTACTTCATCTTTTTCCTTTTCCTCTGCTTACGCGTGCGTCCCTGTCCCGTCTACTTCCCCGCCGACTTTTTGTTTTTTTCTCACGGCTGCAGTTCAATAATAAGAATGCGACGCAGTAGGGAACACGCGGCGGACGGCGGTTATTCGATTAGTGCCCGGGGACTCGAGGCTGACAACTTAAATGAACGAATCGTCCGATAGTCTGTTTTCTTTCCTTTCTATCTCTTCTCGGTTCTCTCTCTCTCTCTCTCTCTCTCTCTCTCTCTCTCTCTCCCTTCTTATCCTTCTTGCTCGCTCAGAGATATTACAACTCGCAGACTGCACAAGCTGGGTTATAATTATAGAGTAAACTCCCCCTCGTGTATCTATGTATGCGGTGTTATGTATACGTATATATACAGCATCGCAGCGAGGCAAGACCTCAATCTCGAAAGTTCTGGCGGCTTAATTAGTCCGTGGGAAACACAGTGGGGTTAGTTTAAGCAGTTATCATCCCTGGGCAGTGCCTTTCCCCTGCACTCGCTTCGAAGAAGAAGGCCGGGACGACCGCGACCGCGACTGCGACCGCGACGGCGCCTACACGGGAGAGGACCTGCAGCTGTCCGACCTCATCAACCGGCTACATCGGCTCCTGACTTCTTCTTCTTCTTCTTCTTCTTCTTCTTCTTCTTACTAGATCCTCCGCTGGTTTATCCCTTTTTATCTTGGCCGAAAGTCTCTTCGGAAAGTACGGTTAATTTGAAAACTCGGCTGGGGGCTGCAACTTTCTTCGGACCACGGACTCGCCAAAATCGCATGAAATATGTCGCGCGCGAGTGCTCCGATCGGAATCAGCTACATTCCGCTTGAACGTTTGAACACGAGAAAAAGAAAATGACAAAAATGTACAACGCTAAAGCTGGTCGAGATGTTCTCGACCCCCCCGCGTACAGCAGCTTTTCTTCCTATCACTGCAGCAGCCGTAGGAAAAAGAAACCGGCGATAAAGAGAACGCGGCGGGACATAGGCCTCTGCAAAATTAATAAGAGCACGCGAGAGTTCCGGAGGTAAGCAAACAGAGCAGAAAGAGAGAGAGAGGGAGAGAGAGAGAGAGCATCCGCACACGTAGATGTAGAGCGCGAGAGCGGTGCCGAGTTTCTATTTTCGCCGGAATCACGTAGACACGTACGAGGGAGAGGGCGGTGCAGGGGATGTACGAGGAGGGGGGACGGGGGGGGGG
>UELU01121688.1:0-21302 GCA_900490025.1 Megastigmus dorsalis | reverse complement strand
ATATATATATATATACGGCGACTGCACACGTATATGCGTGTCTCTGTGTGCTACACACTAATGACAATATAATGGCGATTTATCGTTAGTCGTAAAGTTCATCTCTCACGAAGGTGGTATATGTAGGAAGGTAAGGTATATAAAAGGTATACACAACACGTCACGCACATTAACACGTACACTTATATATACATAGACTATACACGTGCATATATAGCGCGGCTCTTCGATCAATCTATTCTATTACATATACATACATATATTTATATCTGTATTTATAATATATATATACTCGTATATTTATATTCATAAGCATATTTGTATGCGCGCGGTGGTCAGCCTCGCACATGTATATATGTGTACATATATATATAGCCGGTCATACGTGTGTACGTGTGTGTGCGCGCTAACTCGACATACATCGTATTATCTATACGTAAGAATAATAATAAAAAAAAATAAAAAAAAAGTGTATCATATATGTTCCTCGCAGATGGATATACATGGAGAGCTGGTGCGTGAATGAAGCAGGCAGTGCGAAATATGTGTGTACATACATAGATATAAATGGTACGTATGTACGTAAGATACCAACTAAAAAAGCAGAGTACGATAATACAAGCAGAGCAAACGCTGTCTACGTGGGTGGAGAGAGTATTATATACGACATCCGGTACAGAGGCTGTCTTGCACGCGGACGAGACGCGAGGAACAAAGCTAGAGTGCGCGGCGACTTGGCTTCTTCCCTCCGCGGTTCCGCTCTTCTTCTTCCTCTCCTTCTACTTCTTCTACTTCTTCTTCTTCTTCTTTTAATTTCAAAGTCGTCGTCGAGGAGGAGGAGGAGGAGGCAGCCGCGGCGACGAAGCCTCCCCACCTCCTCCCCTCTCCCCGCGCGGTCGCTAATTGGAAACGTAATTATACGGTCTTGCTAATTAATAGCTCTGAAATATTCATAAATAGTGGTTCGCGGCGGATTGGGTGCGCTTGCCGGGCCGGGCCGGGTCGGGCAGCTCCTTGCTCTCTTTGAGCAGCTCCGCGATGGCGTTTGGCTTTGCTCGCTTTGTTCGCGCCTCCAGGTAGAGAGATAGAGAGCCAGGTATAGGCGCACACTCGAGATCGGAGTTCCTCGCTTCTCGCCTCGATTGCCGACTGAGCCGCGGCCGCAGCCGGATTCTTGAGTCTTTCTGTTCTCTTTACCTTTTCCTCAAATGCAGGTTCGTAGTCGAGGTGGCGGGTGGGGGTGGGGGTGGAGCACCCCTCTCCCTGATTCTGACAATCGTTAGCATTCGTTAGTGTAATGGAGAGTAGGCTCGCACTCGCGCGCTCTTTCTCGCTCTCTTTCGCTCTCTTTCGCTCGCATTCGCTCACATTCGCTCGCATGTATGCGCGTCCAGGCTCCCTGTGCGTGTGTGTATCTCTCTGTGTGCATATAGTGTCGATATAAGGTTTACGCGAATTCGCGCTTCAGCTCCGGATATTAAGAGGCATAAGCTGCTGTATACGGTGGGTCAGGAAAAAACGGCTCGTGCTTTATTTGCTCGTCTCGACGAAAAGGGGCTTTCTTTTGTTGTAGCGCGCGCGGAAAATCGAAACTCGAGGTCGAATTTATTGCTCTCCGGCTAACGGTCATCGTGTGTGATGCAGCACACCTATATATATATATATATATATATAGGCTGCGCGCAGTCTTAATAAATGCTTTCTCGATAAAAGACCTGCTGATGTATAAAACGGAAAAAAAGCCTGAATATAGACCGTGTATCTCTGTACCTCGACAAGGGCAGCAAAAATCCTATTCTACAAGAATTGAAGCTCGCGAATCCGCCTTTCGCTGCACTTTCGTTATATAATAATTACAATAATAAGAGTGATAAAAGTCGTAGTGATAATGTCATAGAAATAATAATAATAATAATAATAGCCTTAATAATTATAATACCATAATATATTAGTAAAAATAAGTCGAGTAATAAAAAATAATAGTAATATAGTAATAGTAATAATAATAATAGCGATAATTGATTCGTGTTTTTTTTTAATTAATATTTTAATAATCTCATCGTTTATCCAATGTTTCGTGGTCAATAAATACTATGCTCTACTCTTATACTCATCGACGACTGTTATAGCGCGCAAAGTTTAATTAATTCATAACATTATCGTAATGCCGACAATAGCAATAATAATTCATTTCTTTTCTTTTCTTTTCATTTCTTTTCTTTTCTTTTCTTTTCTTTTCTTTTTTTTTCGTTCCTTAATGACGATAATAATCATTCGGTAGAAATATCTGAAAGACTATAAAGACGCCGATTGTCGACGTGGCTCGCCTAAGCTCTGCCTCTACAGATTCTACGTATATTTATATTGCTATTCGTTGGTTGCTCTCGTCCGCTAATGATTCGCAGTATAATAATTTTATACTTTGTTTTCTAATTTTCCATCTTTATTCTTTTTCTACATAATAATCGATAACGTATTTCATTTTATTATTCTATACTATGTGTCTCGTAAAAAATTATCTACTACCATCGATTTAAAAAAGCTTAGAGTCCCGAGCATCCGCAGGTACGTGTACGTTAAAACTTAAAAAGTACTATTGCATTCATATACATATATATAAATCGGACATCACATTTATGTATATTATATAAGAGTGGAAGTTTAATGAGTGTGACTGACTTGTTCTGTAGAGAGGGAGAGCGAGTAAAAAGTGACTGTATATAAACTGCAGGAGGCGAAATTGCGGAAGATGCTGATATTACAATGGATGTGGGACTCTAATTTTTCGAATCGATCGTATACAATTACAGCAATGTCGCATCGTAATCTCTTAACTCGTTTTTATAGCAACCATTATTAATCTTAAATCTTCTCGTGTAAAAACACTGGTCAACATTTAATTAATAATCCGATCGAATGGAGATCGACAATTTGTATTTTTTCCTTACAATATTACTCAGTCGCAGGCGTTTGAAATTCGTCGCTTGTATATAATAATGAACAATAAGACGTGAAAAACGGCGTATATAATACGGGGATTCTTATCGGGTGTCTGTGTGTGTGTGTGTGTGTGTGTGAGTGTGTGAGCGTGTGAGTGTAATGCGGCAGCAGCGGCAACAGCAGCAGCAGCAGCAGCAGCATCAGCAGCAGCAGCAGCAGCATCCCGGCAACGCTTATGAAACGGCTGTTCGCGAGCCCTCGCAGCCCAGCAGTCCCTCGGACGAGCCCAGCCACGCGTCCCTCCCACGCGTCCCTCCCACGCGTCCCTCCCACGCGTCCACGCACCGCGTCGGCCTACTGTACAATTTGTTTATGCTTTCTTTATAGAGTCTCGGAAATTGAAGGTTGCCGGAGGAGGAGGAGCGGCGGGGGGACAGCGGCAGCGGTCCTTGATAAATAGAGTCTGACATCGAGAGAGAGATAGAGAGAGAGAGAGAGATAAAGAGCGACGCGCGCTCGGCGTATACATACATAAGCAGAGATTTTACAGCAGCATGGCGTGATTCGCGGTCATCGCTACTCATCCGCGCGTATCCGCGTGTACGAGTTGCGATGGTTGTAGGGTCGGAACGAGAGAAGGCTAACGGCGTCAGTTGCTAGTCTGTACAAAACGGCGTGGCTGTACAAGATGTAACGAGCGTGTGTTGCGAGGGTAGGGGGGTAGGTGGGTCTCGTTGGCGACGCGGTTCGGGGGACGCGGTTCGGGCGGCGAGTTAGGCGGGCTCGTCGAGGTGCTCGGGCCGGAGCAAGGGTCAGCCGAAGTGGGTGAAGGGCACCCAGTTGGGGTAGGTGAGCGGCGGCTGGTGCGGGAGCGTGTGCGTGGCCGCGTGTGTGTGGTAGTGTAGGGTTCGGCCGGCTCCCGCTGGCATTACTGGAACGCTGGCAAGGGCTGACTGGGCCTGATGGGCCTGCACGACCTCCACGAAGGGGCCACCGCCGCCGGCTGCCGCCGAGCCGCCACCACCGCCGCCTCCGTGGCCCTGCCCGTGGCCTCCGTGGCCTCCGTGGCCTCCGTGGCCTCCGTGGCCCGCCGAGTGGCCTGCCGAGTGGCCGCCCGAGTGGCCCCCCGAGTGGCCCGCCGCGTGGCCCCCGTGGGACGGCATCGTCGCCTGGACAGCGGCTGCAGCCGCCTGGGCGGCCGCGGCGTGCGACGTCGTCACATAGTACGGATTGTGGGCGGGTGGCCTCACGCTGCTCTCGTTCACCCAGGTTCACACATGGCAGTAGGCAGTAGGGCAGTAGCGTAGTAGTAGTAGTAGTAGTAGTAGCGGTAGCAGTAGTCGACCAGTACGGTACCAAAGACACCACAAAACCAAAACCACAAAGAATTAGCCCAGAAACAAAAGAGAAAGGCGACATTTACAAGGCTGGACTCCTTACGTTTGCGTTCATTACTTTTTTTTTCTTTATAAATCAATAAAAAAGAAACAAAAAAAAAAAAATAGGATAACAAAAATCATAGTAATAATAATTGCCGTGTGATACGAGAGAGCGCCAATCGGCACTTGCTCCAATATGTGCCAAGTGACGCTCTCAAGATGCTCTTTCTCCATGAGGATGGGACGGGGGGTTGGTGAGTGGGTTATAAGCGATCGTTAGGATAAATGGAAAATTAAACTCTTTCATATACGGGATTAATTAGTTGCATCAAGCACTTGCTCTTGTTATTCTCACTTACGTATTAATCAATGTCATGTAGGAGAGTAATTGTTGTTAAGTTATATTGGATCGAGTTACATATTAATTATACATTATAAGTTATACAAGTGAAACTGATCAGCAAACGTCATTGAACTTTTTAATGTTTGTTGGCTGCTGTTAGACACAGGGAATGGAACAGAGGGATAGGAGAAATTCGAAAGATGAATGAATTAAGCGCCGTAAGCGATTTAAAGCTCTGTGAAACCACCGCGTGTGTGCTTAAATAAATCAGCCGTTCTCTATATAGACGCGAAAAGAACAAAAAAAAAAAAAGAAGAAAAAATAAACGAAACATAAATCCGTGAAAATAATGTGAGGTCCAGACTTTCGTCCATAAATTAATTTTGCTCCCAGCTGCTGCTGCTGCTGCTGCTGCCGCTATGCTGCTGCTGCGTCAGTTTAATCGGCAAACAAAAGTCAAAAGCTGCGTACTTCACAAATATAGCAAACTTTCTCTACGTGCGAATGCGATGGCGAAAACAAATAATAAAGCAATTTTGACAACTAAAAAAAAAGGAATCGATAATAATTGAAAAAACCAATAATGAAAATAAAAAAGTTTCTTTTTTCCAACAACGAACAAAAATAAAAGTGAATGTCCCCGTCCTTTTTTTTTCTTTTTTTTTTTATTACCTGCGATGTGAAAGAAATGAAATAAAGCATGTGACGTTTTTCATACATATTGATATGAAAAAATGTTCTGTCACTGCTTAAATTTGGGTGAGTTCCAGTAATGCCAATCAGGTTTCCGTTCTCAAGTGATTATAATCTTGTATATCGATACACATCCGCACAACTTTCTCACACGTGATATATATATACATATACATATATTATTATGTATTATGTGTAATATATATATACATATACATATACATATATCTGGTTGTTGTTTATCTATCACTTATATCGTTTTGCGTTTGTTTGCGATTCAGTACAACATCAAAGCTCAGTGTGCGACAGCACAGTAGAATAAAGAGAAAAAAAATAGAACAACACATAGAGAGCGTAAAGGCTTCGTTACGTATCGGCAACAAATCAATTAAAACTTTAATAGCTTTCGAGAAAAATTAATTTATGGACTCGCGTGGCATGCGGCATGATTCACTTAAAATGACGATAGTCGAACGATTTAACGGTTCAAGCGTCGTTAGGCCGCGCACTTTCGTATACTACTTTCATCGTCCTCGTATAAGTGCTCATTTATCACTTAGCGAGCCAACCATATTAAAGGGATTAAACGACGTGTGCATGTTGGTCGTGAAATCGTTCGATTATAATGAATGCGTATTTTTGCTTACACCGAAATCATACTTATTACTATGATACGAGTCTTGCGAATAATAAATTTATAAATTTCTATAATCAGCTCGAATGAAATGACTCGAGTGTTTCAAGTGCAGCTATATTGGCAAAACTCGTGAAAATGATGGCATAACGTTTATGATTACGATCAAGTCTAACGCACTTTCGTAGTGTACACGACAATAAAAGCCTATGACATAGGTCTGACGAGACTTGACGAACTATGTATATATAATAATAATAATAATAATGATAATAATAATAATAATAATAATAATGATAATAATATAGGGTATAGGAATGCGGTGAGATTATACAAGTGCAGAAGCGGTTAGTCTACCTGTTCTGAGCGATTTTCCTGAGAGTGTCGGGACTCCTGATGAGCTTGTCGAGGGTCTGTGTGAGGTTGGCGAAGGTCGGCCGGTGGGTCCGCTCCTTCTGCCAACAGTCGAGCATCAGCTGGTAGATGGCCTCGGGACAGTCCATGGGCGCAGGGAGCCTGTAGCCCTTCTCTATGGACTTTATCACATCCTGGTTCGACCAGTTCCAGTAGGGCCTCTCGCCGTACGACATGACCTCCCAGCACACGATACCCATGCTCCAGACGTCGGAGGCGCTGGTGAATTTACGAAATGCGATCGCCTCCGGAGCTGTCCATCTCACCGGGATCTTTCCTCCCTAAGGGTCACCGTGCCATGACGATAATAAGTATTATAATAATAATAATAATAATAATAATAATAATAATAATAATAATAATAACGATAATGGCGCGGGCTCTGAGAGTCGAGCCTCGAGCTGCTGCACCGGCAGGGTTATTGGGTTATTGGGTTGTTGGGTAGTTAGGTAGTCGTACTGACCCTCGTTGTGTAGGCCCCCTCGGTCGCGCTCTCGATCTCCCGGCTGAGGCCAAAGTCGGCGATCTTGCAGACGAGGGCCGCGTTGACGAGGACGTTCCTCGCCGCCAGGTCCCGGTGCACGTAGTTCATCTCCGCGAGATACTGCATACCGCTCGCAATACCGCGCAGCATACCGACCAGCTGGAGCACCTGGAACTTGCCGTCATTCGCGCGCAGGAAAGTGTCCAGGCTGCCGTTCTCCATGAATTCGGTGATTATCATCACAGGGTTGCTCTTCGTCACGACCCCTTGGAGGAATATCACGTTGGGGTGCTCGAACTGGCCCATTATCGAGGCCTCCGTGAGGAAGTCGTTGCGGGCCTTGTCGGCCGAGCCGGGCTTCAGCGTCTTTATGGCCACGTCTATCTCCGACCTACCGTCTGGCGGCAGCTTCAGCTTCCCCCGGCACACGTCGCCAAACTCCCCGCCACCTGGCGCCCAACAGATTTACTTTATTAACAATTCCAATTCCAATAATAGGTTCATGTAGGTGATTGGTGTCAGTTGCAATGGGATAAAGCAGACTCTAACTGAATAGAGCGAAAAGAAGGACCCTGTGTATAGGGTTCGGGTTCGGGTTGGGATAACGTTGGATTAGATCAGCTGACGGGATTGGGACACGATCAGCTGTCCCGAATCGAATTAGCATCGCGATCAAAGAGTATAGAGCGGTGGGTGGAACGGCTTGGAAAACAGCAAATGGCATTGTTGAGTAAAGCTGCAGCAGATGAGAGGTGGCTTATGCGGTGGAACGGTACAATAGGTATTTGGTATACGTATATACGAACCGATAATGGCCTCGATGGTGATGTATCCGGCGTCGATCTCCCGGGCGAACTCGCGAACCGCTTGGTTCGGGTCCTCGTAGGTGTGCGGATCGACGTAGCTCCTGGCGCTGGTGCCTCCCGCGCCTCCCGGCCCGCCGCCCGTCGCTGCTACTCCCACTGCAGGCGTGAAGAGCGGCGTCGTCACTGCAACGTCACGAAAACAGAGTTCATTATATTTACTACGCGGCCGACGCGGGTAGAGATTCTCCGCGGGCTTCGCTTCGTTTCGGGCCCGTGTCTCGTCGCTCATCGCGTGCACCTCTCGCTCCCTCTCACTCTCTCTCTCTCGCTCTCTCTCTCTCTCGCTCTCTCTCTCGCTCTCCCCACTTGCAACACTCTTTTCCGCTTCCGTTTTCTTATCATTAACAGCGATCACCCTCGTTTCTTTTCGAAATAAAAAAAAAAAAAAAAAAAAAACTATGCCATTATGCAGAAAAGTGTACGCTCGGAATTCCAGCGTTCATGTTAATGCCTTGTTTATGTATACATATGCAGTGCCAGTAAATTCCAGAAAGAGCAAAGAGGCCAATTACTGTCGAGAAGTGCAAGACCCAGTTACTCTCCGGGCTTTTTCCAAGAGAATACCCTCTTATTGTCCGTATTATTTACTCTCTTATTTCTTTTTGCTTTTTGCTTTTTTCTTTTCGTTAATATACACACAACTCCAAATTTGCCGTTATTATACATCGGGCAAAAAAGTATATAAAGGACTCATGGGCCAAGTTATAACCGTTCAACAGACAAAAATTCTCATGCTTTCATTAGCTCAACAATGCAACGATCGTGCGGTTCGAAAGAAAATATTATTTTTCTCTAATTTAGATCTGAGTTGGTTGCTTCGTTGTTGCACTCTCAAAAGTAGACCAAATGATTAACACTAATGACAAGCACTTTATTTATGATTTTTCTAAACTGTAATTAAATGAGTTTTGTTAATAAACAGTATACAGTGGAATGACAGTGACTTTGTAAAACGTTAATACTGGTGAATGATTCTCGTGTCCTTATAGCAGTAATTGGTACACATATGTATAATATACATGTATGTATGAAGTGAGGTGACTCTTTTAAAGTTTTTTTTGACCATAAAGTGTTAAGTATAAATTCTGTTTTCATTTAATCTGAACTTTAAATATATAGATCCAGTGTCAATTGCAAGGGCATTATCTCAGCTTTGAATTAGCAAGCTTTACATTATTTGCAGCCTGATCGCGATTATCGATTTCGGTTAGCGAGCCAAATCATTAAAATTTTATGAAACGATTAATGTTAACTATGCAAGTCTGCGTATTAATGATGTATATTCAAATTTTCACGCGGAAGCATGCGGCTTTGAAATCCACACGCGTCGGTTTTAGTTTGAAAATATTACTTATTAATTAATTATTAGAATAGTAAATATACATGGCGCCGACTCGTCTCGATCGATCGAGCCAAGATCAGCGAGCTGACTGCACACGACGAAAATGTCGTAGCTCGATCGATTGAGACGAGGCGAGGCGCATCTTTCTTATATGCACAGAAAATGCGTACAGGCGCATAAAAGGATAACAGCAAACGGTCAGGCTGGGAATTTCACAGAACAGTCAAGTGTGCAAGGGATATGTATCATACTCATGCGTTTTTTCCTCAACTCTACGGAATTCCGAATTGTTACGTATAATATTATTTCGTAATCGCAGGCCAGCCAAATGCACGCACAGAGACGCAAGCGCAAACGTTAACAAAAGTATACAGAACAAAACAAAAGGAAAGAAAAAAACAACGAAAAAAAATCTCAAAAGTTCCATCGAACGCGGCGTTCGTTGAAAATAAAAGCTCCTCTCGTTCGAAGCATCGGCGGCGTTGACTCTATTTTCTCTCCGTATAAAGCTCAAAGAAAAAATCCAAATCGAAAGCAGGTAAGACTTACGCGAAGACTTGTTCTTGTTGTTGGCATGGGTTGTTACAATCGGTGAACTGTCCATTTTGCAGTGCACTGTGAACAACACAATAACCAACCAACTCATTTACAAAACTGGACCAAACAAAGACGCGTTCTTTTTTTTCTTTTCCAAAACAAAATAAAAGTATAATGCATTAAATGACTGCTGTTGTTTTAAGCGACACTGCGAGTGGCGACCGCAAGCGAATGATTTCTACGTAATATGTATATTAGTAAACAATGATGTACGTTAATGTTAAGCGCACAATAGAAGTTCTAGTATTAGTTGAGCGATGAATGAATTAATTCGTTATTATTTATGATGTTGAGAGAGAGAGAGAGAGCGAGAGAGAGAGAGTTTGAAAATTTAGAGTACGTCAAGCGTTAGCGGCATCTCGGCGATAGCGAAGGATGATTTCGTGCATGCATGATATGATTAAAAACGGAACTAGACATTAAACGATCAAGCAACTACGAGGCACTCGTACACATATTGTTTTGCAAGTACAGAATATGAGTTATGTAAATTTAACATTTATACGCCTTGTCAATTTGTGTACGGATGCCTATAACGTGCAAACAATTACTTCTAGCAAAGTACGATTTCAGTAAATAGATGTGCAGATACAAGCTACGTAATCTAAATAGAGTTTCATGGAAAGTCAAAATTAGGTGTTGGAGAAGACTTACTGTAGGTCACAACTAGTCCTGTAGTAGCAGGCGATTGTGTACATTGTTTCATTGGATTTTAAGTGGATTTTGTTCATGGAGGCAGGTTCGAGAGTTCAGGGGATTCGCACATGAAAAGAAAGAATCGAAAGAATGTGGTTAGACATTGATGCTCAAGCTGCAGGGCCAAATCAGTGAATTTTGATTAAAAAAAAAAAAGATTTTGATTAAGAAAAAAAAAATAAAGGTAATAAGCGAATTCTTCTCATTTGTTATTTTTGGTTATTATTGACTAGGGGTCTACAATATTCCTTCAAAATTTTCGTCCATTTACTTTGTTTTCAGAGAAATCAAAAAAATCATTATGTCATTATCACTTAATGGTCTAATAAGGATTTATAATCTCATTATTGATCAACGAACGTGGTTTTAAGATTTCACACAAGTCCACTTGAAGGGTTCATTACAGGGGTTCAATATTTAACTTGCAGAGGGCTAATGGTGATTATCAATATTAGTTATACAAGACATGTAGGGGCAGTGAAACAACTATAAGAGTGAATATATAATATATTATAAGGGGTTTGTGAATATTACGTTTCAACTAAAAGAGATAATAAGTAGTGTATAGATAGTAGTAGTCGGACTATTTTGAACAAGATCGAACGTACCTTCGCCATTTCGATACTCCAGTGTGTCGCAGTCGCTTGGCTGCTTCTTGTTGCACTCGTCCGAGGCCCTGCTGCATCGAAATTGCATTATATCAGTCAAAAAAGGCATGTTTGCATCGGCATTAATTTAATGTATTCTCGATTAAATGGATCAAGCATAAGTCGTGCTACATCAGTGAATAATTTGAGTAAATTTCAACGGGGAGATTACCTTCTCAAGAAGAGCACTGTCATTATGATTATAATCACGAGGAGTACAACCACCGCGACTATTGCTCCAGCGATGATTCGCACCTGCATGTTGTCGTCGTCGCCAACGTAATCTGCGCACCAGTCGATTAACGGTATTAATTAATATCGATGATTGAATTAAACTTTTTGGCATATGCATATACGCAGTTGTTCGTCGGAGCGAATATTTACCCAATCCCATTGCATGGGGCGTCTTTTTGTAAACGACCGGTGTGTACTCGCCCCAGCCGCGCGTCGTCTTGGCGCGCACCTGAATGGCGTAGTCCGTCACGGGTTTCAAGCCCTTGAACGTCGCCGCCAGATCGGAAGTTTGAATCACAGTCGCGTTGGTCGCGTCCTCGAATCGCGCGTAACACCTCACTGAAAAGTTTCACAAAGTTCGCGTTAGAGAAGCTGGTGCACGAGTTTACCTCTGGAGGTTAGCAAGTACACGTGTTCCGGCGTCGTTCTAAAGAGTAAGAGGCGCAGTCTCGGTCTTCGCTTCGAGGGTTCGGGTAGGGGCTGTGAGAGTTTCGCGGGACAAGGAATGCGTTTGCAGGGAGCGGCAAGGGAGCAGGATTTGAACAGATATACCTTCGTATCTCTCGACGAGGTCGCTGTCGCCGCCGACGTCGTTGATCGGAGCGTCCCAGCTGATGCTCAGCTCCGAGCTTTTGACGCTGGTGATGCGGACGTTGCTGACGAGACTCGGCACGCTCGCCTCGGTCGTGACCGTTATGTCGACGTACTCGGACTTGCCGGCCAACGGCGAGACTCCGTTCTCCGCGAACACTTGGAAGCGATAGGTCGTCACGGCGTTTAATCCGGTGATCGTGATCTTCGTGTCGTTGAAGATCTCCTGTGGATTTTTTCAATTTGCATCATAATGTTTTTCAAATCTTTATTCGAACACGAATAAAGGACTTTTCAATAAAGGTCTCATCTGTCTTTCAGAATCTATCGGTATACTCACGGTGTTGGGAATGTACTTGACTCCGGAACTGCAGGCGTCGCAGACGACCCGGTACGTCGTGTCGGTTCGGCCACCCAGTACGTGCGGCGCGTTCCAAGACAAAATGACGGTCGACTGGTCGACAAAGTTGACCGTGAGGTTCTGCGGCGCCGAGGGCGGCTCTGTACAGAGAGAGATAAATCGATAACGACTCGCCGTTTGGGATTTGGCCCGGGCGCGAAAGGCATCGAGGGCAACGCTGCGATACTCACGGGTGCAGGGCATCTTCTTGGGGTCCTTGGCAGGACGGTAGTAGCCGGCGTCGCAGCGGCACTCGGTGAAGGCGTAGTCGGGAGCCTTGCTGTGCGCGGGGCAGAGCTCGCAGACGTGCTCGCCGGCCTCGTGCTTGAACTTGCCGATCGGGCACTCGTTGCACTCCTGCTTGTCGACGTCGGCCTGGTAGCCGGGCTTGCAGTGGCAGCCCCCGTTCGGCAGGTACCACTTGCCGTCGCCCTTGCACAGGAAGGTCGGCTGCTCTATCTTGACGGCGTTGGCGACGCAGGTGCCGAGGGTCTGCTCGATGAGGGCGACCTCCCGGCCGGTCGGCGTTGCCGGGAAGTGGGCAAAGTTCACCGAGACCTCGGGGCAGCTGATGTAGTACACCTTGATGGCCAGCAGCGAGATGCAGGCGCCCTGGTCCCGGAACGCGAAGTAGACGCCCTTCTTCGTCACCGGGATCGACTTGACCTCCGTGTTGATGATGACCTCGGTGTTGCTGTTGAACCGTCCCTCGTTCGCCGCTATCCGACCTGTGCCCGACATCGCATCGTACAATTATTGTGTACAACCGGCATTTTTAAACTCCCACCTCCCAACGCGCAACGTTACATTTTTACAAACGATTCCTGCTTTGTTCATTCTATTGGGATTTCAAGCAAAATTTTTTTAGACTTTGTTACAATTCTAAGAGATCTATATTTCAAAGGAAAACTAATTCAATAAATTCAGAGTTCAAAGTGGTTTTTGCTTACAAATGTATAATCAAGTCTATGTCTATTTAAGAAGTGGAAAACTATATTTAACTCATTGTGCTTTCAACTTTCTGATCCCTTATATAAGGCACACCGAAACCGATTTAGTCTAGTAGTTTATAGCTTTATCTTTCAAATTCCAGTGTCAGAATTGGTCGAGACGTCAATTTCAAAAAGTCATAGCAATTTTTATTTATAGTAGATTTAAAAAAAAAATTCGTTATTTTGACTTGGAAATAATCTTGCTCACAGTTACAATGACAGAATTTTCTGCACTGTCTAACCCTCTTTGAATATTGGAAATAGTATTATACTCCACAACTTCAAGTTTTGCAATATTTGAAAATTTATATACTATATTTGCAATTATAATTTTGTTATTAGACTGCTTCAATTTTAAGCTTGAATTTCATGTTTTAATTGACCCTGTACGATCGTTAATAACCTTAAGGCCTACACAGAGATCGAAGCATAAAGGCCCTTACAGGCAAAAAGAAAAAGAACAGGAACAGGAACAGATATAAGAATAACATTAGTTGATATATCTATAGATATGGAGAACAGAAAGAGTAGGGTACTTGATCTTTGTGTCTGTTCCTGTTGCTGTTCTGTTTCTTTTTCCCTGTAGGGGCCTATTAAATCACAAATATAGTGCTCAAGGAGGATGAGCCAATGGCAAGCGAGTTTTGACTAGTCAGTGTTTTCATGAAACAAACAGTCTTTTTACAATGTTGCGGCAAAGATTCAAAAGGTGTAGGGGTTTTACGTTAATTTAAAGCTCAGATATAGCGAAGTGATACTCTACCGTCGGCATAACTAATAGCAAGATTTTTCCAAAATATTTAATATAAAAAAAGATCTGTGACCGACACTCGAAAGAAAAGATTTAAAACATAAAAAGTTCATTAAAACAAATTGAGACCATAATTAAGCGGATGAAAAACTGTATTGAAATTGCACGATGTCTTGCCACACCTGGCTGTTTCTACTTGCGCGTATCTCCGGTTCAAATTAAAAGTAGATTTCCGCGAAAAAAGTCATATTAACTCTGAACGCAGTTCGATGCGGTGTACAAGTCAATATTATAGCTATATAAATCTGAATCTATATCGTCCGTAATAAAATCGAGAGGGCTCGCCGATGAAAACGGTCTGAAAGAAGAAGCGGAGGGTGATCGAGCTGCAGGCGGCGCCTTACCTATAAGCTTATAGCTGTCGGGCTCCCAAGGCGGCGGCTCCTTGGTCGCCGCGTCGAACTCGTAATAGAGCAGACTGAAGGTCTCCTTGCAGCTGAGGGCATTCCCGGGAAAGAGGGAACAGTCCCTCACCGTGAATTTGATCTCTATGTACATCCTGTTCGCGGGTCCCCGCTCGATGAACGGCGTCCACAGCCAATTGTTCACGTTGTTGTAGGCCACGTCGCAGACCACGTAGCTCCTCCAGTTGATGCCTTTCTCGAAATTCGTGAACGACTCCTCCACCCACTGCAACGTACAAAACAATACAACGTTTATATACACACACACACACACACACACACACACATATATATATAGTATATATACACAATGCAGAGCGCGTCAAACTTTCCGACCCTCGTATACCCCAAGTAGTATACCTGCACTAACTAGCTTATACAGTACACACGCGCTTTGGGACATTCTTCGACTGTACAATAGGAGCCTTTTTGCTCCCTCAACCGATCACCGCAGAGCGCGTCGCGAGTAAACAAATCATTAGCGGAGCAGTAAAACTGCAGTGGCCGGGGTAGCGATCGTAAAAGCGCCGCGGCAAAAGAGTGAAAATTGCTTTTTTCGGTCACCAGCTGGCCAGCCGATCATCGGCTTGCCGGTCCCCTCCTATAATTGCGAGGTCCGTCGCAAGCGGTTCGCCAGCTCTTCCTTCCTTCCCCTCCCACCCCCTCCCTCTCTCTCTCTCTCTCTCTCTCTCTCACTCACCATTGATCTTCCTCTCTCCGGTAGATATTCGCAAAGTCCTCGGGAGAGCACTTATAAGCCCTTCCGAGTATCGGGATCGCGCGGAGCGAGCGGCATGTCCCATTAGCGATGTATAATTAGCGGCGCGCCGCCTCCCGACAGATTTTTGGAATGCGCGCTTATTATACCTGCTCCTCTCTCTCTCTCTCTCTCTCTTTTTGCTCGTCGCAGCTCGACTCTACGACGCAATTAAGGGAGCGAGAAAGCAGAGCGCGCGGCTCGGTCCACATTCATCGTGAATCGGCCGCCGGTACGAGGTAAACTCGAGCTCGCTCGCCGCGGAAATAAGGAAATGAGGAAATGAGGAAAATAGCCAGCTCGTCGAACGGATTGTTTTCCATAGAAAAGCCTTGCGCAGCCATAAGAAGTCGTGTGCGGTGCGAGAGCGAGAGGTTTGTTTTCTCCTGGATTTACGATGCGCCGATGGGGTATATAAATTTTCGAGCCGCCGCACTAAGTAGCGAGGGAGCGATTTGCTTCCAACTGCCTCAACGCGTGCACGTATGCACGTATATGTGCGCGTATATATTTTACGCGCAAATCGTAAATTTGGCCAAGGTGTACCGGAGAGGAAAAATATACCGGAACGCCGCGTATATATACACAGAGCGTTCGCAGCGTGTAAGTGAGCTGGAGCTGGAGCTGGAGCTGGAGCTGGAGGAAATAGAATTGGGGGGGGGAGCGGGAAAAATAAAAGCGACGAGTGTATGGGTAGAGTCCCGAGACTGGTTTTATTCCGCGACTGGGCGAGTAATAAAAGTTGCTGCCGAGTGGCGTGTTTATTCGGCCAAGTACCTAATCAAAGTTGACCGATAAATCGGGCTCGCTATAGGGCTCCTTCGAGAACTCGATCTCTTGTCTCTCTCTCTCTCTCTCTTTCTTTCTCTCGCCTGGTTGTAAAAGTAGGATAGGATAGGGTGTGCGTGTTCGTGTGTGTGTGTGTATAAGTGCGTGTGCGCAGGGGTTCCCTTTTTCTGCGCGCAAGCAATAGAAAGGGAGGGAGGGGGAGTCGAGAGCCGTCTTTTACGTCGATTGCGCGAGATTTTCTTTTTCCACTCATGTATTATGCAAAACAAGGCGAATGTATATTATAGCCTCGAGAGGAAAAACGGGAAACATTTACACTCTGATTTCCATGCGCCGTAAAACCTGCTCGAGCGGAATATAGGACAAATTGAAGAGTCGTATTAATTTATCGTCGCGTAGTAAAATCTCCTCACTCCCCCCACACGCATGATCGCGCAAACAGAAAGAGCTACACGTCATGTAGATGTATATAAGGGGGGAGAAGAAGCGCCTCTTATTACGGACATAATCAGTAAAATGAGATATCGGGGTGGCAAGAGGCGAGGGAAGAATGCGCTAAAGTTGCGGTATAGGAGAAAACTTGTCGCTCGCACGTCGAGTTACTATATCCATATATACACATATATATTATAGAGGGCAGGAGACAGTAAAGCTTCAGGGTTTATTTCGACACGTTTGGGGCGTCGTGTCATGCAGGCTCGTCGCTGTATACCCTTCTCGCGCCTCGAAATACAACCGCGACTTTATTAGAGCCGAGCCGGAAGATCAGCTCGCGCGAAATTTCCTTTTACGAGGCGGCGGCGATCCGGAAAAAGAAGCGCGGACGCGCCCGAGTTATGAATCGCCGCGCGAGATTCAATTATCCTTTAACGGTTTAACGGGGGAGGACCAAAGGCGAGGCGAGGCGCGTGTCGGGCGAGTAAAGCTGCGGCAACAATTTTTCCGCGATGCGTCTCGGGATTTTCTTTATGGGCTCGTTTGGGGGGTAGAGAGGGAGGAGAAGTAAAGGCCGTGGCGGCGTCGGCGGCGGCGTCGGCGGCGGCGACGGCGCATAATAAAATGATTAATGGCTCTTTAACGTTGAACGCTTCTAAGTCCGGGATAATCTGGCCGCTCGAGCTGAAAATTAATTAAGCTCTTTTACCGCCCCGGTCTAATTTCAACGGTAAACCTCGTCTCCTGCGGGCGAGGAGAGGCACAGAGGCGGGAGAGACTGGCTGCAGAGAGCAAGTGAGAGGCCAAATTGCGAGTGTAATTCCTCGTTTATTCGAGGCTTGCCCGGGGAGGTTGCGCTGCGCGTGCTTTCGATTGTCTAGCGCGATGTCGTTAAGCTTGAGACTTGTGCACCATTGTAATTTCAGCCTCGGTAAACATTGGACAGTGCGACCTTAGCGCCCGCGCGCGCGTATAAGCCTCCGCCTTTGGCCATCCGTTTTTATTATCGCGAGATATACAGATATATGTATATATACATGTATATGTATATGTGCGTGTACGCAGGGGTTGCTTTACGGACTCGTTATTCATTAATTTTTATGTGCTTTCGCTTAAATCGCTTAAATTGCTCCCACGCAAACGTATTCTTTCGCAAAGATTGCCTTGGCCTGCACCGACGCCGTGCTAATTCCCGGAGAAAATATCGTAAATAGAGGATCGCAACGAGCTTATGTACCAGCGCGCGGATTAGAGCAATTTTCCGAAAAATCTCGGATTGCCCAGAGACCTGCGTGCAGCGACACTTTTTCGCAAATTCCCTCTAATTTGGAACAAAGTTTTTCGCGGCTGTACACCAGCAGCAGCAGCAGCGGCAGCAGCAATAGCACGGAAGCGCATGCCAGATTTGCCGCGGCCTAGATTTTTAATTAACTCTGTGGCGCGATGCGACCTGTATATTTCAGCTGCAGAGAATGTGTAATATTAAATAGAGTGTAGAAAATGTTAGTTGAAAACTTGCAAGGGATAATGGAGGCGTCGCGCGCGCGCTCGCGCCTGTTAATTAAGCGAAGAAAATAATATTTATCGATATAAAATCATCGCGCGCGGCTTATTAAATTCGCGTCCGCGGGGTGTCAACGAATATATTTTTAAATCGTTCGAAAAAAAAAAAAAGGATTAATCACCCGTCGCGATTCAGCTCAAAGCTGAGGGATACATACGAAGGAAACGGCGCGCCTCATCCCTCGGCGTTAATTACTTATCGTCATTCGGCATTCGGCATTCCGCGAATAAATCCGCATCGGCGCATATCCCAATAAATATATCAAAGGCCTCTCGCTCAGCTCGTTAATTAAGGAAAAGTGCGCGTGCACGTTATACCGCATTACCCGCGGAACATATAGTCTGACACGGAGCTTACTGTACGTGCACAGATGGCGTGGGCGCAGCCAACGAGATTATCAATATGTCGAGTGCATTATATTGGGGAAATTTGCCGATCGCTGCGCCCTAAGTTGGAAATACATATGTATACGTGTGGAGCGCGGGAGTCGCGCGCGCTGCAGAGTAAAGGCTAATCAAGGCGCTGCTTTGGAGCGCATCGAGCACCTCTGTATATAGAGAGAGAGAGAACGTTAATTAATCAACGTTTAGAGATGTCGGAGAGCGATTGTCTCGCTAAAGGTGGCTAATAGCGATCGATCGATTAGATCGATATTATAGGTATCGCTGTGCGCTTTCCCCCTCTGTCAGCTCTTTTGGTAATGCCGTGCGCGCACATTTCGCCTGCCGTAAAATGGAATTACTTTACTACTATTCGGTAATCGGACTTGCTTACCGCTGCCGCTGCCGCTGCCGCTGCTGCATGCAGGCTTACGCTAAATCCTCCAAGGACTGCGAGCCTCCCTCGCCACTCGCACTAAATAGAATTGATTTAAGCGGACCTATTACGTGTAATCTTTCTCTCTCTCTCTCTCTCTCTCTCTCTCTCTCTCTCTCTTTCGCTCTCGCTCTCTTTCTCTCTCTGGTTCGCTCTGCAGCGCGAATTATTCACGGTGCTTTGTTTCTCGTCCTGCGTACTAATGTAATTTGCGCGATATCACAGGTCGAGAGAGCTGCATTTCGACCGGTGCTCGTTCTCGCGCACAAAACAATCGCCGCATAGTCGCACCGCCGTGCGTTTCGGAGAAGTGCAGGTATATATAAAGGAAGTCGGGCTTATGCAGCGCAGCAAATGGCAAATGGACGCGGCGAAAAGGAATGGCGGTTCGTTGAAGGTTCTGTCAAAGCCGAGCCGCGCAATCGGTCAAGTTTCGACTTTCTCCTCCGTCAACCCATAGAGCCGAGGAGTCTATACACAACTATGCGCGAGCGTACATATACCCACACGTGTTGTGTAAGATGGAGGGAGAGAGAGAGAGAGAGAGAGAGAGAGAGAGAGAGAGAGTGGAAAGACAAAGGGGAGTGTAGGAAGCGCCAGTTCGCGCGCGAGTATATCAGTGCAGTAAGCGGCGCCAATAATGGATATGAACTGCCGACGAAAATAAAGCCAATATAAGCTGCGGGGGGGCACTACACACTACTCGAGCAGAAGGGAATATAACCGTGCTGCTGAGAAGATGAGGAGGAGGAGCTGCGCCACCCCTCCCCCTCCCCCTTTCCCACCAAGTATATAATATCGCCACCGTAATCGCGATATTCGTTGCCGGCTGTGCCGTGCCGCTGCCACCGCCGCCGTCGGGCCGAACAATACTCTGGCCGATGTACGTGCCTGTCTTCTGCTCGAGTATATGTGGCTGTGCGAAGAAGAGGATTCGGGGAGAAAGGACTGTGCTTATATATGGGTCCGCGCGATATTGTGTGCAGTGCGCACGTCTTCCCTCGCAGCTCCCCTCCGTGTACCAACTGTTCAACTTCTCTCTCTCTCTCTCTCTCTCTCTCTCTTTCTCTCTCGGCTCACGCGCGCTAATTCCGAGTCGCTGTTTGTTTGCTCCGATGTGCAGGCGAGCGTTCGCGTGCGCGGCCGTTTGTTGTTGCTTGCCGCCCGCCCGATCCGCCCGCCCGGGAGTCTTGAATGCACGAGGCAGAGAAAGAGGAATCTTCGAGGCTTTCCAGATGCACCAGATTGCACTTTGTTCATCGACATTCGTATACTGAATACAGGCAGCTCTTTGGGAGTCGCGCCGTTCGCAGCTCTCCCCTATACACTTTTGCTTATAGGCCAAAGACGCGACTATTACTTCTCTATGCACTACCTTTATACTTATACTCGTGTACTAGGCAGTCTCGAGTGTACATCAGAAGCGCGTTTCTGCGCCCCCCTGAAGTGCCTGAAGGCATTATTATTATTCAGAACTAAGCCGGAACAGTCGTCACTCGCTCCGAATCAATCTTCGGAACAATTATATAATACTTGTTGGCGCAATTACTCGCCGCGGCAACTCTCGCGCGCGAACTGCAGATACATAATTGAATTTGCCGAATAAAGTTACAGCGCCTCGGCGCTATACTATACGCGCGCATGAATAATTCGCGTACGGCGCCTCGAGCTGCAGTGTCTCTCTCTCTCTCTCTCTCTCTCTCTCTATCTCTCGCAGTAGCAGCAGCAGCAGCAGCACCAGCGGCAGCAGTTACGTCTGCACAGGGCGCGAGCACTGGGGCTTTTAATTAAACAAGAACAATAAAAAAGTAATTTATTTCGAAATTGACGCTTTAAGGGAAATTGCCTTTTAAGTGAATTACCCCGCGCGCTCTTCTACTCGTAGTCCAGCGTAAACGTTATTTCATAAGTCTTTTAGATAAAAGCTGCGAGCGAAAATTCTTTACGAGCTGCCGCTGCTACTGCTGCTGCTGCTGCTGCGGGGCTTATCCGCGGCCCTCCGCCTATATACATACAATGTATATTATAAAACTCGAGACGTATAAACGCCGATATATATAGGAATTGATAAAACTTTGTGCGCGTACAAACATCGGATTGGAGGAGGAAAGTTAATTTTCCGGGGTTGGGGTCCGAAGGTGATGTGTATCGGCAATCGGCGTAGACATGCATCAGAGGCGTCGAGTCGAGAGCATTGCACACACGCGCTCGGAGAGGCAATAAAGCTTTGCGGACGAAGAAGAAGAAGAAGAAGCAGCAGCGGCAGCAGCAGCAGTAACAGCGGAAGAAGCGGAAGAAGAGCGGGTCAGTTGCTTAGCGCATTCTTCCCGGCCCTCGGTGGCGCAGCACATATACCGTGTGGTGGCGGAGCTCTGGGGGGTAGGGTTGGGGGGGGACGGGCGGGGGGTGGTTGCGCGCCAGACCACTCGACGCACCGCCGGCGGCCAGCGACCGGGGGAGAGAGAGAGAGAGAG